>JAPYZR010001071.1:0-61380 GCA_030522945.1 Trichopria nigra
ACATTTTAATTCGAGCATCAAAAAAGAAGTCCCCTGAATTACATGGAAACCTATGGAACTCAGGGGCCACCTTTCTGTCAGATTCAATCGTTTATATCATGCTACACTGATATTATGTACTGTACCAAATGTCAATAAAAGACATATATGTACATATATCAATTTTTGTTTTACCGTTTATAAGTCCCGTACAAGAGGTAAAAAAAATGATTGTACTTTGTGATCATATTACTTTATAACCTCAATATTTGTTAAATTTACGCGAAATCGTAAATTGGCTTGAATTGTCGCATTGAGTAAATTAAAGACGAAATGAGAAAATAATTTAAACTCGTGAAAATCAAAACCGACTATTTTTCATCCCGTAAATGGAGTAGATTAGCAGTTGGCATTATGCGAGTTGATGATTGACATAAAAATCAAATCAGCGATTTTTCTACTGTGTGCTTTCCCCTCAATTACGCTTAAAAGATTCGTCCTATACTTTGTTATTTCAAGACTTTTCTGGGAGAATGGCTTTAATTTACTTTAACAAATTTTTTTTTTTTTTTTTGTAAAATAGATATAGAATACATCTTCATATATATATCAAATGTATATATATGTATATATATTTATTGGTACGATAATATTCCCTCGATTGTTATGCATTGAGACCTTATTTTTTAAATATTCATTAATTTTAAAGATTAATTAATTAAAAGAATTTCGTATTTCGATGATCATAACTTTTTCACATTATCATCCCTTTATTTTATTAATTTTCAATAATTACCCTTTTCCAAAAAATATTTATCATTCTAATTTAAATTTTACCAAACGAGACCAAACCTTGAAGTATAGTTTATCTTGAACACAGAAACCCATCAAAATCGATGACATAATAATTGTGCAAAAGGGAACACAAAAATAACATTTTTTCAAAAAGAGAACACATTAAAATTGTCTTTTAATTAATTAATATACGTCATATGAAGTTGCCACTCATACATATGTATACAACACAATCGTAACTTTCTGTTCTCCATATTGTATCCGCCATCTTGAATTTCAGAATGTTATGTTCATATTCGTAATCAGCGACCCCATGAGTAACCCCTGAATACCGAGTTTCAATTGTGTTTCTTTATTTTTCTTCGTTTTATCTGGCAACGTTGGAGTCGAAATTTTGAATTGACCCCTTTGATGCGTCAGAACGAAGACGCCATTTTGAATTTCGAAAAGTGCTCAGCGTTTTGCGAAAGCACCTTTCAAGACGAACATCTTCAGAGGTCAACGTTCGAATCCGTTCATACCAATTTTGGACAGAGTAGTTCTTCCGTTGACGTGGAATGCCCCATATATATGTGTGTGTGTATTATGTTCTTAAAAATGAGAAAACAAATAGAACAAAACGAGAAATAACGTAGAAAATTTACAATTCATCTGCAATACTTGTCAATGGCGGGGAGTTTCAATAAAGTAGTATTATAGGTCCTTTGTAAATAAATATATATACCCAAGAAAGACTTAATTCGCGATTAGCGTTACACTTATAAGAAAACGATTAAGATGGTTTCAATGCATAATTCGATTCGCATTTATACATATATATGTACGTGTATACATAATGTATATATATGTACACATGTGTGTGTATATAGGCGTACAAAACACTCCTGCTATTCAGAGCATACAACTTTCGTTTATCGCCTATGCCAGACCTTGAATGCAGACCTCCGTAAGTCTCCCCGACTAACAAGCCTGTAGGTTAATGTAGCAGTATACTTATAATTAGCTATTACTATATATTTTTATTTCATCTTTTTTTTTCTTCTGCTCCCCGAGACTCGCGAAGAATGCCATTTCATTCTGTAACAATTGAATATCGCGCATAGATCGCGCATCGCGACATACAATTGTATTGTGATTACATTGGTGATTACATAAAAATTCGGTATATACTCACAGAGAAGATATATATATATATATATATATGCGAGAAGGCGGAAGAATGCTTTTCAGCCGATATGCATTTATAATGTGCAATGAATTCCCTCTGTCGTTGCGGAAGTCTTGGAAAGTTTGTTCGAGCGTTTCGGCCAAACGCCGCAATTGAGTAACTGTTATCTATATCAACGATTTACGTTATGCACCGAATAATGCGAATCATTCTTTGAAAGCGATCGCTCATTATGCTCGTAAAAAGTAAAACAACCGAATTGTTCTCAAAGGTTTCACAAGGCGCGTTATACGCTTGATTACGAGACAGAGGAGAACTAATCACCCACCTCTTAATATTATCTCATCGATTATTTGGCGTTTTCACATTATTAGCTTGAAATATGCAAAAAAAAATATATATAATCAGATTTTTTCTGATTGGGCTATAATGCATTTCTGAATGTATTGGAGATAGATATCGATCTTTTACTTTTAATCGATATAGAATGAACTGCGTATACATACGCGAGCATAGAAGAAATTATTTTTTATGACGTCATATTGTGTTTGTAGTTAAATTTTGTCGACATCTGAAAATTAGTGAAAATCTACTTACGCCATTTTTTTTTTTTTTTCATTTACTACGGAACTTTTGATCAGCTCTTAGTTCTATCGAAATTTGGGTTCGCCATATTGGATCTGCCATTTTTATTTCGAAACATCATAATTGCATGGACAATTTTTCAAAAATTCAACGTTTCGAAATGTGGACATTTTGAAAAACAAATCCAGATTCGAGCTTGATTCAGATATTTATTTTCATTTCCCATCGGCCATATTGGTTTCGACAAAATGAGGAATCGACATTTGTATTTTTTTGCTCGTCATATATTGAAACTGCCATTTTGAATTTTATATTTTTGACGAAATTATTTTCTCTTTTACTGAATATTAGTAACAGATATAGTATAGGAAAGTCTATACAAATATCGAATTAATATACGTACGGCAATCAGTAGTAAATAATCGAACAAACACCAAGTTTCGTTGAAACGGAATTCTTTCCGACATTTTCGATCGGCCATGTTGGTGGCACGTCGCTGTTTCCATTTTTTAAGTTTCAAATTTTAAGTAGTCAAAATATGTTGTCGAATTTCGTCAAACGTGTGATTTTTATGCGCATTATCCGCCATTTTGATTTCAGCAATTGTATTTCGATCGGACATATTCGTTTCCCTATTTTGAATATATTTGAATTTCAACTGCGAATTTGTATTTTCAGTTTACTATATTGAATCTGCCATTTTGAATGTTAGAAATTGAATTTCGATCAGCCATATTAGTCTTCCTATTTCGTTTATTACAATTTGAACATCAGTTTCGCGACTATCGAATTATTGAAAATTAAGAAAATATTGAAAAACGGTTCGAATTTCGGGGGGTTGATTCCGCCATTTTGGATTTCAAAAATTCACATCTGGAGACGGAATAAATGGAAATGACTATACAATAACTTACGTATATACAAATTGATATTTTACAATAAGGAATTAAATATTAATACAAGATTTCACATTAACATTTATTTTGTTTCTTGACATTTTACCGAAAAATTTTGTCTTTCAACAATTGTCTATCAATAATAACATTTTCGTTGTGTTTTATATATATTTCTTTGTTATATACACTGCAGTTTTAAGGCAATGATTTACAATAATATATCTGTCTGAATTACTGTCATGAAAATCTGTTTCTCTGAACAAGGACCAACGTTAAAGTGATCTATAAATCTACAATGCCCGTCGTATGAAATACATCGATTGTGCGATTGTAAAGTGGGCGCGTTCGAGCGAAACTAGCCATGGGGTAAATCATGTTAAGTGTAACAAGTCATGTTAAAATTAACGTTCACTCACGATTTGCATTCTTTCCGACTTCAAAAGACACTTATTATAATATATCGTTATGTGGTTCGAGTCCGACAGGACTCGTCAAAATTTGACTCATATGCGAATGTAATACCGTAATAAACTGTACCGACGTTCGATATTTAGGTCAGTACAGAAAAACTATTATTTTTTTTATTTATTTAATTTACTAACTTTTTTTTTTATTCATTTCATTGTTTAATAATAAAATAATACCTGAGAAGTAAAGTTACCATTTTTACGTAAAATTTTCACCAGATATTTCGGTCGTAGTGTCTGTCTTTAAATACGAAAATCCGATCTTAATGAAGACCTTCTTTTAAATTAATTTAATTTTTATTTGAGAATTAATCAGATTTAATTTAATTTTACGTTATTCATTTAAGGAATTTAATTAGTTTTTGACCACCGATTTGACATTGTCTACATTAAATTTAGCCAAAAATTTAACCAAAATTAAATATAAATATTAATTGTTATTATTAAACTGTACAAAATACCATATTTGCTATCAATCCATCAACATTAAAAAAAAAAAGTAGTTAAAAAGAGAGGCCATTACTGTGATCTCAAAAAACAAGAATTTTATGATAAGCTCTATATGTGCGTGCTTTGTGACGTTTTTTCCTCTTCTCCGTGTGTCACCCTACAGCAAAAAACAGTACATGGGAATGCGAAAGTATACTAATTGATATAATAGATGTCAACAGCCGGTTTGGTGGGAAGTCATTGAATATGATAATGGTATCGACTACTTTGCGATTGGATTTTTATCAAGGCCATCGTACTCGTATTAATTACCGTAATCCGATCATGTGACAAGTTCACATGGTTAATGAAATATATTTATAGAACATGAATGGACTCGTAAAAAAGTTTTTCTTTGCATGCCTTTAGAATTTAGAATTTTCTGGTCGCATTGGACAGATCTCTTCCTGATTAGTATATCTAATTTCTGCAGATAATACTGTGTATGGAATAATAAAATTTTTATTCAATTGTTTCGAACCATATTTTTAAACGTACTTGGATATAATAATATGCATTTATGATTGGTTTGTAAAAAAAATACTCACCAGAGGTCTCTGTTTACTATCAATATTTGCGCAAGCGTCACAAGACATCTGGTATTAATATATAAATTGACATCTAACCTCCAGATGTCCAGGACCTTTAAGGGAAGGTTATTCCTACTACAAAAGACAACTCGAAAAACCAATTATTGATTCTCAACCATCAGGTATATTCGACTTCCTCATAAAAGAAGTTTTACGACGACTCTCTAAAACTTGGGAAGGGCATGTACCAATTATCTCACTAATTGAAAACAAATCAATTACAAATTACATTTGTATAGTTTCTAATTGATACCATTTCAATTACAAATTGTTTTCGAAATAATTTGTAATTGGAATGCGAAAGGCGGTGTATAGTTTTCATTAAAATGACCGGAATTGCTGGTTAGAAAAAATTGATGCATAAATATTTTTTTATCTACAATATGTATTTGTACGAACAAAATGATTGAAAAACGACGAAAACAGAATTAAATAAGTGAAACCCAATGAATAGAAGAAAACTAAAGAAGTATGATTATTTATTAACAAAAAGAATTTTAGGTTAGGTTAGTTCTGCTTTTTTTTCAGAAACAAAAAAAAATGGCAGAGCAATAAATAAAGCTCAATGAAAAAAAAGCAAAACTAAAAGACGATGATGTAAGTGTAACAAAAGGAATTTTATTATACTTAGGTTAGGTTAGGTTGGAAGCGGATGGAAACAAAGAATCGGTTGTTTGGCGTTTTCTTACTATCTTATGTTTTGGTTAGGTTAGGTTATGTTACGACTGGATAGAAATAAAAAATATATGTATTTATTTCCACCAACGCTTTCGTATAAAAGCTTTCATAACATTATTAATTTGTCGTGTTTAAAAAGAGGTTGTAATTAAAGTTCCAAACATAAAACACACCGTGGAATTCTGTGACAATGAAAAATGTCCATGTTTGGACACTATATATACCTTATTCCGTATACTTAATAAAGTAGTTACTGCCAGGCGTAGCATATCTGTTAGATAATCGATGACTCCGTTCCTGCACTCATCGACGTTTTAGGAAGAAAGTTTTTTTTTGTCACACGTCGGTTCATTGTTGCGATAAAATTATACGAGGAGAATTGATGAATAGTCCTATTAGTAGGGCATAGCGAGTGTTATGGATTCGTGAACGTCGACATGTCAAAATGAATTGCTTCATTTCTATATATACAGACTGAAAAAGTACAAGTCAATCATTTCGTAACTGAGTTCATCACAAAGAAAGCCCTTTCATTTCGACTAAGAGTAAAACCTTTCCCCGGGCGTGCCATTGTATATATAGTATTTTCACGCATTCTTCGATATACATTTGAACTTTCCTCTGCTGGGATCGGCTTTGGGAATTTTTATTAGCTTCCTACCATGTCTTTTATGTGTTTTTCTTTTCTCCAAATATGGAGCGCTTATATACTGTTCGTAAAAATCTTTCTTTCCTATACTGGAGACAAATATGTACTTTCGGATATAAATCTGTTTATTTTCCGGAATCATAAAAACACGTATTTGCTGGAAGACTAATCATTAATAATTACTGCTTATTAATATAATGTTAACGGTAAACTATGTTTTGAAAACAAAAGTTGTTCTTCGTTTTATCCATTTATAATCAAATTTGGTTCCTTTGTTTTCTCCAATTCAAGTGTATTCAGTATACCTAATTTCATGACATGTCACAGCAGCAGCGTTTCAGTAATTCTTGAAAGTAAATCGTTACATTCCCTACACATTAGCTAAGGTCATAATTCCTGAACTGAAAGAAATGTTATTAACCTCCAAGTTACGTAAATTTTTAGCGATACAAAAGATCCACGGGTTTGGACCCCAGTTGTCATTGGACCAACTTGCTAATTTAAGTTGGCAGCAGTCGTTTATTGCCAATAATGAAATGCCAGAAATCGCAATTAGTCCCTATAGTTGGTCAATAAACGTTCCAATACAAAACTTACCGCGAGATACAGCGTGTGGGCAGCTGCTAAAATATATCGAACAAGTTTATCATCGGATCTTCCACGTTTTCTCATTCTAATGTTGAGATATTTAACTGATCCTTGGTTCGCAACTTGCTGTGTGAATCTAGTTTTATCGTATTATATCTTATCGGCAGCGTATCACAGCTCTGAACTTCCCAGTCTATACCATGATGACTGATAGATTGTGTGCATTGAGCTCCTTTCTACGGTCGGCTTTCATGCTGATTCATGCGAAGCACGGATACTCCCTTTCATCTCCCTTTTGCGCAAATAAATATGTTGCATATATATTTGCCAACTTCGATCTCAACCATGATGCAACGGCGTTTAATCGCTGGCTAGTAGTAGTTTTCTAGGTGATGTTGATTTGTATGACACTGCTGCATAAAGATACTAAATTATATTCTCCATTCTCCGTTCGTTTCTAATTTGTGCTCGATTATAACGATCTTTCCGCAGATTTTCTTAAGTTTATTTATTCTTTGTGTCTAAAAATAATAACGGAATCGCATGGGAGAACCACTTGCATTATGTATGAACCATTGGAATTACGCGAGAGCCCACGTGAAGTACTCTTCAAAATATTGTGAAGCACCATGAATGAAATTACGCAGCGAATCCACATGAATTATGCAAAAGGACGAAGATATTTAAAATATCCATTTGTGGAATTACATGGAAACCCGCATGAATTATTTAAAAGGATTTGAATATCCTTGTGTGAAATCGCATGGAAGAAACACATCCACATGAAGTACTCCAAAGGATGGATATATTTAAAAAGTCCTTATACGGAATCATATGGGAGACTTATATGGAAGATTCACATGAATTATTTGAAAGGATGAAGACATTTGAATGTCCTTGTATGTAATCACGTGGGAGATTGTCATGAGACACCCAAATGAAATATTCCAAAGGATGGATATATTTAAAAAGTTCTTATACGTAATCACATGGGAGACTTATATGGAAGATTCACATGAATCATTTGAAAGGATGAAGACATTTAAAAGTCCTTGTGTGAAATCGCATGAGAGACTCACATGGGCCACCCACATGATGTACTCAACAGGGTGGATGTATTTAAAAAGTCCTTGTAATGAATCATATGGGAGATTTATATGGGACACCCACATGAAGTACTCAAAAGCACGGATATATATTTAAAAGAATGAAGATATTTGAATATCATCGTGTGAAATCGTGTGAAAGATATTGTAAATATCTATATATGAAATTGCACGAGAGACCCACATGAAAAGGATGGATATATTTAAAAAGTCCTTATACGGAATCACATGGAAGACTCGTATGGGGAGAACCACATGAATCATTTAAAGTGATGAAGATATTTGAATGTCCTTGTACGGAATCACATGGGAGACTCGTATGGGGAGAACCACATGGATTATTAAAAAAAATCAATATATTTGAAGATCTTCGTTTGAAATCGCATGGGAGATCCACATTAATTATTTAAAAGGATGAAGATATTGTAATGATGTATGCATGTAATAGCACGATGGACCCACATGAAAAGGACGGAGCAAACAATGGGTTGTTTGAAAGTTTGAAGATATTCAGAAGATCCATGTATGAAATTACATGGGAGATCCACATGAAGTGTTGAAAAGGACGCCAATATTTAAAAGATCCGTGTGTATCATCACATAGGAAACGCGAGTTACAAAAGTACACAGTTAATTCCTAAATACGACCACATGGTCATCCTGCCTCAAAAATAAGACTCCGCCAAAAGTCGTCTTGAAATTTCCCCTCGTTAAATCGTTTATAAACGAAAAATCTGTGATCTTCCTCAAAAGGGATTGTTTTCAATTCGTTCCCGAGTAATTTAATCTGTAATACCCTGTTTCGTATATATGCCTGCTCGTGTCTTGGGGAAATGAAATTTTGTGAGGTCAAGAGTGAAAGTTTGAACCGAAATGCGATGCGGCATAGTTTGGATTTTGGAACAGACGCGATAGCCATGGATGCTGAATGCATATAGTACTTATCGAGGAGAAGATTACGAGTGGTTCCCTTCGCATCCTCGGCGTGCGTGTGCACCGATCGGGAAACAGACCAAACGAATGCAGGGGTACCCGACGTCTCCCACCCGGAGCTCTTCCTCTACCGCGGCAGAGGTAAAACTCCTTGGCGGTTTCCGATCTCCTCCAGTCTCAATCTCCTCGTCATCGCCGAATGTTCGGCGAATATATTCGCGCCCTCTTCCTGATACCTTTTTTTTACCCTTTCGACGATTACCAGTGCTTCTCGGCGTTCGCTCGTATAACTTTCTTCGCGTTTTTCGTGTTGGATTATTGACAATTTTGCAGATTATTTTGAAGAAAAGTGCCAACTGCCCAAAAACGATGAAGAGAAGAAGGTCGCTAAGTTTCCTCAAGTTGGTGTTCCTCCTGAAGATTTGCGAATACACGGCTGCCGCGGCGAACCCGTCGATTTACACCACTTCCGAGCTCTCGAGTAGCGCTCAACAACAAGTAAGTTCGTCGACTTTGGGCCGAATTGTAATAAAAGCGAACGAGAATTAATTGTTGGGATTTTTAATTACAACTATCATTCAATTAATAAATGTTACTCTCAGCAATTATGACAAAAGTAAAAAGTCGCCGCAGTGCACGCTTTCACGTGAAAACTACCGAAACGATTGTGCCGTGTGAAACTGACGTATTTTCATAATTGCCGCGCCATCTTCAATTTAGCACACGTGCCAGTGAAATTGTTCCCGTCAAATCGAGCAATTCATCGTCAATCACTATAAACTCATCACTTTCAAAAAAATCCTTCCCCAAAATCGACTCATCACGATTCACGTTTATTTACGATGTAAATGACAATCACGATCCGTTTTGGCAGTTGGGCCATATATCATGGCCTATAACCGACATAACCTCAAAAACTTTTCCGCCAACCATAAAAACAAAAAAATCACTTCAGTGTTTCTACATTATTAGGTACTCGCGTTCCAATTGTCCTTCATTTTTAGTTTGTTGCTACTTAATGTCGCCATTACGACGACTTGGAAACATACGGCGTCCTCACCCCCCCCCTACGCTCAAACGACAGCCTACCCGCGAGTTCAGTGAAAGTAATTTTCACGTAAAGAGGTCGAGAATTATATTTACCGTACCTGATAATTAAATGTAAACGTCCGTTACCTTTCATCGGGTTTCTAAGGTATGCCGGCACACGAAGAAATGATTAAAGGTGCATTCGCATCGTTCGTAAATGTCGCATCTCGTGAATCGCGCGTCGAAATGGACCAATGAGATTTCGGAAAATTCTTGACGTAACAGCGTCAACGTCCCATAAAGAAAGCATTAGGTAACTTTTCGTTGTTATTCGCCAACATAATAACGAGCCCTCAAAACGAAACAGCTCTCGAAGAAAAGAAGAAAAAAAAAAACAAAAGGAAAATGACAAAAGTGTCGGCAATTTTGAAAACGAGACCGATTTTGCAACGAAAAGCTGTATTCGAAAACGCGAAATTGACAAAGACTTTCTCGAAGACGCGGACTGTCCAGTAATGCACGCGGATATTTAACAAGCGGTTGTTTAACGCCACGACAAACGATGGTAGCGCGAGCGTAACGTCCTTTGTCATTATAAGCCGAGCGAGAGAGCTATATAAAAAAAAATAAATAAACAACGGCATCGACCGTTAATGCACGAATAACCTTCCATTATACGAAACTATATATATTGTCGCGGTATAGATGTAATCGAGGAATTTAATTTCGCCTGCGTGTAACTGGTCCGCTAGGGGGCGCTGCTGTCTATCTAACGTCGGATTGGCTCGGAAGTGACGACTAGCGCCACCCGGTGGATCAATACGTATATTGGCGACAGTTATGTTATGGGAAAGGACTGGTGGCGATATCCCCTGTTTTAGGGCAGAATATTGCACTAATAAATGTATCGTTTAACGGAACGTACGCGAGGTGCGGGTGGTGGTGGAAATTAGTCGCGTTTTCGGGACATTAATTTCATTTCACCGGCGAGTGATCACAATGGGAGAACTTTCAACGGCTGCACATCGGAAGCACTAGATTTCTCTGATGCGAGCGCGCAGCGAGTCTAGAAATTGGCACATGCCTAGGAAAGACACCGGCTGTTTATGCAAATCGTACACGCGTGCTGCTATAACTCCTGGCTCCTACTGTAAACACGTATGATCGGAATGATGTAAGCGCACCAACAGTCCAGGTGCTCTCTTTTGCATTACGCGAGATCGTGGCCGGTTAATCGCTCGGCAATTTCTCTCGGCGATTTTACTATATCTGTATCGCGCCTTTTTGTTCCTGGGTATTATAATTGAAGGAAATTGAAATTTCGTCATCAATTTGCATCATGGACTGGACGGGGATTCTGACCTCTGGACGGAGGGCGGAAAAATGACATTTTTTGTCGGATTAGAGTGCTGGAACAATTTGTAATGATGATTTTTTTTATGACTGCATTTTCAGTTTCATCATTTATATTTGTAAGGGGATGAGTGAAAATTTGAAGTCAATCACTTGGCAATTTCGCGGAAATCGACTGATATTCTCATGAAACAAATCTTGAGGAAATGTGATATTCTCAATGCGAAAATGATGGTGACCGTTCGATAGATACGAACCTTAAAATGACCTTCTGAATTTCTTCTGAAAAAATTATTATTTTCAAGTAAATATTTACTTAAATTAAGAAAAGATTTTCTTGAATTAAGTTAGATTTACTAAAAAGAAGGAAACATTTTCTTAATTCAAGTAAATATTTACTTGAAAATAACAATTTTTTTTTCAGTGTGCCTATATGCATGTAAATTTCATGATAATCTTTGACATTTTCTTGTTTCTATGTTTAGTTTGTTCGATATTCTGTTCCACATGAGAATTTCAGAAGAATCTCGAGCTCTGAACATCTCATAAGAAATTATAAGACTGAAAATCATATAAAAAAATTATGTTATTGATGTTAATTAATAATAAATGATTTTTCGACTGTCACGGTCCATGTGATGATCTCATAAATGTCACTCCTAATGTTTGAATCGCACGAATTTCTTCGATATTCTTATGAATATATGAAGCAAATGTATAATATGTGATTTGTAATTTGAATTGTAATGTGATTTTTAATTAATAGAGATTGAAACAATTTGTTAAATAACATTACGTCCATCCACTGAAAATTCCCGTACGGGAATTTTGAAATGGGATTTCTACTACAATAAAACATGTTTCTTTCTTGTTTAAAATTTTTGCTGTGCCGCTCATTTTTTTTTTCTTAGAGTCTAAAAAATATTCCAGAATTTTTTTGATTCCAAAAATCAACTTTTTCGTATGTGGGATTTTACGCGAAATTCCCACATGGGATCCCATATGGTAATGTTCAGTAGGGATATTAGATATATCTAATATAAAGAAATTAGTTTCTCTTTGAGGTATTCGTATAAATATCATGTAAGAGCATTACGAGGTAAACACGAGATTTGCTTATTTTTCGTAGAGAAATGTAGGAAAATGTCGGTATAAAATCGAACAATTTTAACCGAAACTGGTGTGCTTCGTGCAATATTCTGACACAAGATTTTTTTTTTAAATCAGTATGTAATTATATTTAATTTTCAGTAGAATTCAATAATAGAATTCATCCATGATTTCTTACAATAAGAATCGACTTATTTGCAGTAAAATCCACTTTTTAAAAATGCAAATATAACATCAATGCAAGTGAAAGTCAAAATGTTACATTCTATAAAAGAACTAGGAAATCCGAATAAGTTTAGATTGAAGAGAAGCACAGAACCACAAATATAAATGAGGCAGATAGTAAAGAATGATCCAGAAAAACACGAGTTTAACAAACAGCGAGATAGACTTTGGTCCGCCATATTGGATCCCCCATTTTGAACGTCGAAAATCTGATAAAGGATTCGTAATCTACGAAAACTCCGAAGGAATAAATTTCGAGTTAATCGGATGAAATGAATAATTCGTTAACATAAAAAATGTGAATATTCTACATGTATTTAAACTTTAATGTAGAATATTGAAATTTTATGTATGTGAATCTAACATAAATTTAATGAAATCTCGAGTACAGTCCATAACTTTTATGAACTTGTACTTATACAAGGTTATTTGTAAAGATTCGTAATTTTATTTACAAAAACATCATGAGATTTGTGGGTGATTATTGTGACATTTGCAGAGGTATACAGGAAGAAATTCAGAAAACGGTCGTAAATATCCTTTAGGCTTTTAAGACAACGATGAAAATCTCCCGACACTTGCGCGACTGGAAATCTCATTTATTCGACTTACTTTCGTGAGAAAGTCTCGGGGATAATCTCATTAATGCATTCGATCGATCGTGATATAATCAACGAGCATTCAACAATTGTACTCATTAATGCATATTATCTCAAACAACGCATATATTTGTCATTATAGAATGTTCCCATTATTCCCATAAACAACTAAGAAAGTTTATATACATTTTGAAATAAGTTCACACCGTTCCTGTGAACATTTTTTGAGAGGATTCTTATAAGAATGATTTAAAGTTGGCGTTACAACTTGCGAATTTCCTATAGTGCTTTGGTTGATAAATTACTGTGGTGGTTTTATGGTACTTTTACAAATTATACATTGTTATTTAATAATGTTTATAACTATCTCAACATAACCTGGTATATAAGATTCTCTTCAGATTTCCATTTCAAATTTACGAGAAAAAATTTTATTTTTACGTGGAGTATAGAAAAAGAAAAACACAAGGATTAATAAAAATATTATGAGATTTTTTCATCAGAGTTTGATGATTCTTTTTAGATTTCTCAATATTTGGTCAAAATCTTATATAGGAACGTCTTCTAAATAAAAATCTAATATTCTCGTATAAACAAAAACGCATTAAGAATCTTTAAAAAATATATCTCAACACAATCATGTATTTATAGTTTCTTATTTATGTAATATTTCTTATATATATTTCGTATTTTAAATTTCTTCGACTGAAAATTGATCTACTCTATTAAATTTATAAATTTTTCCTTTCTATTTATAGAATGTCACTTTTTCTAGAGGGTATAAGAGAATTATCATTCCTTCTGGAGTGAAATTCTATCCTAAAGAAAAGTGAAAAATTCACTGTCCCAAAAGATTGGCTCAATTTTCACTCCAAGAAATGTACCAAGACGAAAATAGATAAAAGAGTTTTTCGAGTTAATTCAAGAAATTCAAGTGTAAGAATGATTTTCCTCGAATGAGCATAAGTACTTCACTCTATGTGGAGTGAAAATTAGTCCAGAGTAAATTTTCAACAAAAAAAAAAAAAACCGAACTTTTGCCCTATTCTTCAATTTCCTATATAAGAGATACTCTTCAATTTCCTAAGATATCGCTGTTCCGTTAGTGAAAACCTAACAACTCTACTTGGAGTGTGGAGTTCTAAACGAGTGGAATTTCATTCTTATGGAGTGAACTAAATCGAGTGACAATTCCTTTTAGCCATTATGTGAAAATTCGTTTTAATTTTTTAACTGAATTGTCACTCGAATTGAAACTTCAGTTCTCTCAATGAGAGTGAAATACCATCTGCTTAGAGCGGGTTTCTACTCCAATTGGAGTTGCTCAATTTTCACCAAAAGGAGAGTGAAATATCACTCCAAGGAGTTTAGAGAATAAAAACAACAAATATTTATTAAAAGAATTAAGTGATATCTCACTTGCTGATGAGTCCAGGATTATATCGAGTTTCTCACTTTCGACATGGACACGATTTTTTCTGCACTTTTTCAATGTTACTTTAAATTTTAATGTAACTTTTTAAAATTGTTCGTCTACTTCAAGGCCAAGTCGAGAAATGAAACAATGAATCACATGAACGTAAGTTAAGACAGTATATGAATCAGACTTAATTTTTTTGATACAAGTTCCCTGGTAGAAATGAAAACATTTTATAGCTAATTCTTAGATAAGTCAGATATTTACCATGTTAAAAGCATAGGAGAAATGGATAGTGTAAGAAAAAAATGGATAAATTTCTACTAGGGTTACAGTGGATCGGTAACCGAAGACAAATACAAGAGACTGAACAAAATCGTCCTCTCTCTACATTTCTTAGACTTAAATTTCACTTTATAAATTTACAAATTTTTTTGAGTGAAAATCAAGATAATTTTGGATAAGGAACGACTTTCCTTAAAGTCTTCCTACTTTTTCGACAATTTGCAGTATCTTTTTTAAAAAGTCACTCTTAGCAAAGGCATGACTCAATTTTCACTTCTAATAAGAGGAGAGAGTTCTTGGAGTGAGATTTCACTCCACGGTGCTAAAATTTCAGTCACTCCACAAATAGCTATTCACCTACAATGAGCTATCTAAATTTCTCGGGTTGAAATTTTACTCCAGAAAGAGTAAAAATTGAGCCACTCTTTAGAGTGACATTTTAATCTTTCTGGAGAGAAATGTTAGTTTATTTTGGAGTGAATGGGAGAATTTGGACTCCAGAAATAGGGAAATGTTTGTAGAGTGAAATTTGATTCCAAGAAATTTATAGAGATTTTATTCCAATGATTAAATATGGACATTTTTATTGGTTGAATGTTTCGTACTGTTCTATAAAGTCTGCTGTTGCTCTAAATTAAGTGTAAATACACTTGTAAATAAATTCAAATCCTAAAGACATACTCTTGGAGTGAAGTTTCACTCTATAAGAAAAAATTGAGTCACTTTTTTAAGAGTGAATTTTATTCTTAATAAGTGATATGTCACACTTTCTGGAGTGAAATTTCGCTATATTATAGGGTGAGTGGAAGAATTTACACTTCAGAAATGGCGACATGACACTCTTAAAGAGTGGCACAATTTTTACTCTTTGTAGAGTGAAATTTCGCTCCAATAATGAACAAACATAGATGCTTTTATTGGTTGAATATTCCGTCCAGTTCTACAGTGGCCTTTCACTCTAAATTGAGTGAAATTACACTCGTAAAAATAAGTCCCTAAAGATATGCTATCTAAGTTTCTTAGAATGAATATCACTCCAGAAAGTGTGACAAATAGATCATCCTTCGAAAAAGTGAATTTTCGATCTTTGAGAATGATATTTTACTCTTTAATAGGGATGCTTTTATTGGTTGAATATTCCGTCCAGTTCTACAGTCTGTTTCACTCTAAACTGAGTGAAATTACACTTGAAAATGAATTCCTTAAGCTATATGATGTCTAAGTTTCTTGGAGTTAAATTTTCACTCTAGAAAGAGTGACAAATAGATCACCCTTCGAAACAGTGAATTTTCGATCATTGCGAATGATATTTTACACTTTCTGGAGTGAAATTGGAGTGAATTTACTTCCCAGAAACAGTCAATTTATCCCTCTTCGAGTGAAAATTCACTCTTTTAAAAGAGTGGCTCAAATTTCAATCATTGTACAGTGAAATTTCACTCCAAGAAATGTAAAGAGAATACAATTTCACTCGAAGAAATTTAAATTGAGTGAAATTACACTGGTACATAAATTCCTAAAGATATGGTCTCTAATTATCTTGGAGTCACTCCAGAAAGGGTGAAAATTGAGCCACTTTTCGAAAGTGTGAATTTTCACTCTTCAATCGTGATATTTCGAATACTTTATGGAGTGCAATAAATCCTTTTTAGAGTGAGCTGGAGAATTTACACTCTAGACAGAGTGAAATTTTACACCTAAAGCGTGAAAATTCTCCCTTAAAATGTGAAATTTCACTCCAAGAAATTTAAAGGGCGTCCTCATTGACGGAACTGACTTACCAACACTTTTTTATTCGTAATTAAAATCATACATTATTCCAAAACAGATTCGTAATATGCTAATACGCACACATACTCACACTTACACACATATATATATATATATTTATATATATAATGGCGTATTTTTTTTTAAATTGCCACTTATTTAACTGTTTTATTTTACAATTATGTCAATCGTTACATTTACACCTATTAGGTAACTGAATAAATTCCCGGCACATAAATTCGATTTTAATAAATTCTCGTTACACACATTATAGAAAGCACAGGACGTTTTATCCGGCTGAGAAAGTCGATATGAGTTTACTCAGTACGTATAGTCGCATTTTGCATTGTAAGACTGCGAGATTTCTAGCCGGCTGATATAAACCAGATTGCAAAACACCAAAGCGATGGGAAAAGAGTTTCAACAATATTTCTCCTGATAATCAGGTTGAAATAACTGCCCGGAGATGAAGCCGTCTTAATTCGCGTTCGTATATATGCGATTTTATTCTTATTAAAGTTTATGATATAAGACACCTATATACCCGGCACGATTCGATATACACTGATGTTATAAAATGCGACGTTTAAATAAATCGTAGAAAGTTCTCGAGAGAGGAAGTCGGAGACAGATTTTACAAATGCTTTTTGCGCGCTCGTTCAGTCGCCGATAATTGATAAAAGCTGGCGGTGAGGTTATGTAACACTCGCGAATGTTCTGTTTAACCGACCGTCGGTCGCTCGAATGGTCCCGCAGTTCTATTTTACCGATCGGCGCTTAAACCCTGTGCTTGACTCTAGTCGTAATCTCGTAATGACGCCAATAAAGGAACATTGCGATGCATCTGAATAGAAAATTAGCGAATAATAGCAGATCAATCGTGAAATAAGCCACACCCAATCCCACCAATCACCGTTTGCAAAACGAAAAAGAAAGAAAGAAAAAAGCAACGACGAAATGAAAACTTTGTCATGGCGCAACGTTCATTACATCGCCGCGCGGCAACTCATTTCGCTCGAAAAAAAAAATAAAGAATGTTGACGTAATTCGTTATTGACTGAGCATCTAACGAATATTTGTGCACCCCGCGATTAAGAGGTTAATTACTAACAAATGCAATTGCAGAACCCAGAAAAAATGCCAATATGGAAATGCCAAGCCGAGGATCGGCTACCGAAGACGGACGATGATTGGCGTGTCAGTAGTGAGCGGGCGATTCGAATTGAATGCGGCGGCGCATCCCGGCAATTTAAAACGTATTAGCAGTCTGAGCTAATCGTTAAATGAAAAACTCAGCAATACTGCTGGCATCGCGGTGAAATCTAGCAATTATAATGGAAAACGGGAAGCGAATATAAGGCGCTCAAAAATCAGGAGCGAAAATTCGAAGTGGCGAGATTCGAAAATACATAATACGAGAATGCCCAAACGGCCAATCAGCAAAGAGCGTGAAAGGGTTGGCGGGAAACGGGTCAGATGTCGCGCTCTGCGGTGCACCGAGTTAGGAACGCTTTTCTTTTAACGGATTGGTCGAAATATGGATTACACGTATGGGGATTGGTAGAACGTATATATGGAACAGGCAGTTGGGAAATCGAGCCTTTTATACACGTTCCTAGTTATTGCGGTGCAACTTCAAGGTCTGTGAAAATCGCTTTTCTCTTGCCCACGAAACGGTGCAATATATGAGAGGCGTTCTTTTTTTCGAGACATTATATGCAGTCGGGTCGCGGGAAGGTGCGAGATTCTCCGATTAGATCGAGAGTATATCAGATTTTGAAAGAATAACTTTATGAAAAGAAAAAAAAAATTTATATACAGGGTGTTCCAAAATTATTGTCATAATTCGATGCACTCGAATGGCGAGCATATCGAGTATCGGCCAATCAAAGTGCGAGAAATTTCATTTTCGTGACACCCTGTATATGCAGGATAAACATAAAGTACGAATTCGGTCGTAAAAACACATATTAATAAAAATGAAAAATAAGCTATTAATTTGGCGAGAAAATTCAATTATTTCTGAAATAGTCATTAAATCATAGAGAGAGAGAAAAACTACTGCGACGCAAGCAAAAGAGAAAACGGAAATGACTTTTGGTTTGCTTATATGATAATACATTAACAAGCGTAAAAGTGCACGTGTATATACGTGTGTTATTGCTCATATATGCCGCGGAAAAATGCATCTTTGCTCTTGCGATTCAATGCAGCTTATACGCGTTTGATACCGCAGAAGGAATAATAACCATTGAAAGTGCCCCGTCTTGCCGAAACAATTTTCCACGACACGAAGGCATTTGCCGTTTGCGAAATAGACACTTGAGAGTTTCTAAACTTACTTATTCGGGGAAGTACACGGTAATTCGTATTAAACAAAAAAATTATACATTTTGAATTCGTCGAAAATGTTCCTTAATCGAAAAATCGAGAAAAATACAAATTTTGTTTTCAGCCGCCATTTTGAATGAACAAATTTCACATTTATGACGGCAATTCTTCGAAAGCTTAACGAACGTCTTTCCTTTTCTATATATCGCTGTTTATTATAAAACTTAATTTTAAGATATGATTTCAGACGCCATTTTGAATTTCGTATTAATATTGTTTTTACTTCCGCCATTTTGAATCTTCACTTTACTCGAAGAACCAAAAAAAAAAAAAAAAAATAATACTTCCTGATTCTCCAATGTTGAAGATAAAAACGATGCTAATATCCTCTAAAATCTCATTTTGTAGAATAATGCCAATTGTTAGGTACCATTTTCAAGCGGCCATTTTGAATTTCGCAATCTACGGCATTTTCGTAGTCAACAATTTAGAAAACTTTCAATGTACCTGCGTCGTGATAAAACTAAACTAAAAAGTATAATATATATAAAAAATGCAGTATTTTTACATTTGCACTCTCAATAATGATAGGCCATTTTGAAATTTAAACTGAAAAATTATAAAATTACTTAATATCGAAGAATAATGAAAAAGAAACAAATATGTGGTTCTTATCGCAGTCTTTTAAAAGATTGTATTAAAATATAATTTTAAGTTTCAGTCGCCATTTTGTATCCGCCATTTTTGAATTAACAAATTTCCAAATGTCACATCTTTCGAACGTACTCTCTAAATTTCATGGAGTGAAACATCTGTCCTTTTTCTTTTTCGGTATCGGTGCTTATCATAAAAGTTATTTCAATTGCGATTTGAGTCGCCATCTTTTCTCTGAAATTTTGAATATCGCATCAATAATATCAGATTCGTATTCAGAAACCCCAAACTAGCCTGCGTGTATTGCTTCGTTCGACATAAAACCAATGTTGTTTTTACTTCCGCCATATTGGATCCAACACTTTGATTATTTACGATTTCGACTTCGTATCAAAACCGTATTAAAAAATATCCTTTACTTCAATAATCAAAAACAAACATTATTTCCTAATTCTATATACGTCGCCGCAGAATTTTAATTCTTATCTCCATTTCGATAACAATGGAATTTTAAGTTATAGTTGTTAACGATAAATAAAAAATTGTTTACCGATTCGATTGACGATAAAAATATTCATTTGCACCATTGCCCTTTAAAAACTCGTTTTTTAGAACCATTTTGTTAAGAACCATTCTCAAGCGGCCATTTTGAATTTTAAAATCGACATCAAATTCGTTATAAAATAATGTAATGACATGCATGATAAAAAATGATACTGGTACTCTTGCTTTCTCAATATTGTATATACCCGACATTTTGAAATTTACATTGAAAAATTAAAAAAATAAAATTAATAAATGATTTTATGATTTAAAAGAAATAAATGATTTATTGAAATAAAATTTGACGTTTCATTCTCCATTTTGTACCGGCCATTTCAAACTTTGACATCAAACATCGTAATTGGAATCGAGCATTTCAGTAATCCTTTGTAAAATGAACATGTTTCTTTTTGCATTTTCGATATTGTGACCGCCATTTTGAATTTTGCAGTTGCTACTCGTATTTTGGAACATTTTAATATTGGTCATTTTGTTCGTGATCAAAAATAGTCCCTTTTCGCGTAATTATCTTATTACAAATTATGTCGACACAACAAGACAAATGTTTATTGCACTTTAGGCCGGCCATTTTGTATTTTAAATTCTCATATTTCAAAGCATATTTTAAATGTAAAAATTTAATACGGTTTCATTTTTATTTTTTGAATTGAACCTTCATTAAAAAATAAATCAAGAAAAAATTGATCTCAATCAAGTTTCGAAGAGCTTTTGTAGAAACCAAAATGGAAACGCATTTTCAGCCCTAAGCTCTAAAGTATCCATTATTTCCCAGGTACATAAGAATGTATGATTCTCATCTAACTTGATATTATATACGAAGACAATTTTATTGTAGCGAGAGTTTAACTTAAATGCACCTTTATTTCTTCAGCAATTCCTCACGTACCAGGTGGGAATAAATTCCGATTAAAAACCAATATTATCTCGCGTGACCAACATATATACATATATTATTTGCGTGTCCCCGACGGAAGAAAGGAAGACAAGAATAATTTTTTTTTTTACCATCAGGCATAAAAAGACTCACGGGAAATTTTATTTCCATTATGGCATTTGGGTTACTCGGACTTTGATTATACACGTATTATCACCCGTGCATGATTTTATGATAGTCATTATCGACCACTCATCTCCATTTCATCACCGGTTAAGACGTTCGAGCTTAATTATATCATCATCGCTCAGTTCAATCCGCTCAGAGCCGATAATTCAGTTTGACGCGAAATTTTGTCTCGTTATATACGTTTCCAATGCAATTAATAATAATGAAGATGACCGATTATCGGGACTAAAAAATTGGCTCGTTATACAAGGTGTCCTAGCTTTGAGTGCTATCATTAATAATAGCTTTTATTATATATAGTAATCGAGTTTCACTACAATTATGCATCAGTATTTTACAGTCTTTAAATGTATTACTTAATATACTTGAGATTTGCACAAGTTTGAAGAAATTATAATCTTTCCAAAGGATTCTTTTTTCCATAAAAAAATATTTTTTTCTTTGTAAATACCGGCTGTCTCTTGCACCATACACATACATAACCTCAAATTTTTTTATGTACCTAAATTTTTCCGAGCGAACTCTCTAAATTTCATGGAGTGAAATTTCACTCTTAAAGAGTGAAAATTCACTCCTTCACAAGGGTAGTTCAATTGTCACTATTTATGGAGTGAAAATTCTCTCCAAGAAATTTAAAGAGAAAATTGTTTCATTTTTTTCTTATTTTTGACCGAACTTTTCACTCTTTCTACTGTTGAATTTCACACTTTTTCGAGTGATTCTGAGAATTTTTACGTACAGCAAGTGTGTAATGTTGAAGGAGTGTGTCGCTGTAAAAGGAATGAATAATTCACTCTTTTGAAATGGTTCCTCGGTTGTCACTCCAAAGGAATTTCGAGAAAATGGAAATTGATAACAATAGACAAAATTTGAGAAACATTAACAAATTAATGTTAATTTCGTTACATTCGAGAAGCACGAATGTATCTCTATAAATTTCATGGAGTGAAACCTCACTCTAGAAAGAGTGAAAATTGAGCTACTTTACAAAATAGTGAATTTTCATTCTTTAAGATTGATGTCTTTTTTAAATGAAATTGTCGTTTGTTGAAAATTCACTTAATTTTCACTCTTCGTAGAGTGAAATTTCACTCGTATAAATGTTAGGATTATGTTGATATAGACGTATTCTTTAAATTTCTTGGAGTTAAAATTGAACTATTCTTTTATGGGAATGAATTTTCACTCCAATAAATTCACAGCGTGGATATTTGCAGTGCATTCATGCCTTTATTAATAGCACGCGTGTAAAGCGTAAATTAAATGAAAAAAAAAACAAACAAAAAAAAAATTAAAAATAATAATAATCGTTAAAATACTTCATTCGCTTTCCGTTGAGTGATTTATAAGGTGTGGGAGTCTAAAGAATTTAAATGTCCAACATTTACAATCGGTTGCATGATATCGTTTCAGAGCGCGTTCAGCTTTACTACACGCGTATTGTTGTATTGTATTATTATTTTTTTAAAGTCAATATCCCGTTAGATCGGATGCGATATCGGCAATAATATTGTTAATACGGTATATATAGACACCATTTTAAATTATCTAATGTAAAAAGGTATTGTTGTTGGTTGAACATTTTACTCTGTCATTCCTTATGTCTATATGTATATATGTATATAAGGTTTCGAACAACTGGTTATTAACAATTGACCTGTACGATCCCAAATGTCAATTTTCAATAAATTTTCAACCATTTTTTTTCATATTTTTTTCACACCCGTGATAATCGATGAAAAATTAAGAATTTGTCTCAAATTAATATTTCTAAATTAAGTTATAAACAATTTTTTTTGTTGGCGGAATAAAAAATGTGATTTTTATACTGAAAAAATGTTTTTGTGTCCTACAATTTGAGACATTTAGAATCCGGAAAAAATAAAAAAAATGGTCCCCAAAATGGCGTCCGAAATGAAAATTTTTTGAAAAATTTCAGGACGCTCCAACTCAAAAAAATTTGTCGTCAGTTTTTTTCGTTTTGTTTTGGTAATACTTTAAAAAAGTTTTATTTTTAATTTGTTGGAAATTTTCAAATATGGTTGAAAAATTCTATAGAAAATGAATTATTCTTTGATGAATTCTAAGTAATTTTTGTCCTCTACAATTTTTGCCTAAAAGTTGATAGTTTTCCAGGAAAAATTCTATATATATCATCTTTTGAAAAAAATTGCACAGAACGAAAAATATTTACAATTCATAAATAAAATAGACTAGAATTTTTTCTGAATTTTTCGTACATTTTTTTATTCGAAAAATTAAAACAAAAAAAAACTTTTTCAAAACTGATAAAAAATTCCAGTGTAGGTATTCCTCAATGAATTCTAACGACTCTTCATTCTCGGCATTTTTCTTTACATGCCGATTGCAAGTCTAATTATATCCAGTTACTTTTTATCATCATCGAAAAATTGGTATGCCATTGTTGTATAGTCGTTGGCCCCTCGTGCGATCACAGTAAACGAAAAGGGATTGAAAGGTATTGGCCAATTCCGAATTGTGCAAAAAAGGGATTCGAAGGAATTAAAGTGAATTCCTTTTAATTCCATCGAATTTCCTTCGAATTAAAAGGAATTCACTTTAATTCCTTCGAATCCCTTTTTTGCACAATTCGGAATTGGCCAATCCCTCTTTGTTTACTGGGATTGTACATGTATTATCCGCAAGGGCCAAATAAAAATAATTTCCTAAAATCTTGTTTTGAATTCTCCTTAAATGAAAAAAAGAAACTTCATATAAGATAAGACAAAGTAAAGAAAAAAATCTTAAAAATAAAACAGCATTTTGAGAATATCGCATCGCCTTGGAAGAAGAGCATATATGATATAATAAAAAAAAAATAAAATTATTTTATCTTATCGAGGATTAATCATAATTCGAGAGAAATTCACAAAACCAATCCCCAATGATCAGAGGTAAAAAGTTGTACGGAATGGGTACAAAAAGTACTCGTTAAGCCCATCAATGCCCAGACTCGTGAGCTCATTTTTTACGAACTCAGAAAGAGCACCTACAGATGTCCCGAGAAAAAATGAGTTCATATGTCGAGCAGAAAAGGACTTAATGAGTACTTTATGTACTCATTAATTTGTACAACTTGTTATTTGACGAGTCAAATTTGAGAGGATTCTCATATAGAGAAACTTCCCTCATAAATGAAGCGCATTTTTTTTTACGGCGAACCTTCGCATATACGAACAGATAATGTGCCTGGGTCAATTTGTTTCTATATGCATATATATGTACGTAGGGAAAATGTAATTTATGTACGCGCAAATTATCCCGTACTTAAATTTCACTTGAAATGTTCGAGTATATTTATAAATAATTATAACGAACGAGAAAACCTTCTGCAAGTCTCGCCTGTTGAATGCCAAGGTGATTAATTTCCGTCATCCACCTACGAATGCCATTCGTTTCATTAGATTTTACAAAAAAAAAAAGAACTGTAAAAGTTCGCATACTTAGGACAAAAATTCTACAATGGGAGTTTATCGAATCGGAATAAATCAATGGAATATTAATGACAACATAAGAACAGAGATTGATGAAAACAGGTCAAGCGTGACTAAAAAGTGACACTCCTGCTAGCTATCAGGTATATATTCAACATGCGTTCAGCATTTTCGACAGATCACAGTGTTTCATAATTGGACATGTGATTTGCACCATGGAGAATATATACACGGATTCTTGATTGAAAATTACCCTGCTGTCCGTGCATTTCCGTTCTCGTATATATATATATATATACGTTCATACATTCCCGTCTGAAATAACCGTGGAAAATGACCAACTATGTTATTTGTTGTAGCGTGCCTTTTAATCTTGACAAGTTTACTCTTTGTTCGGTAAGAATATGCGTTTTTCTCGCAAAGTCTCAGGTATCGTTAAGTAAACTAGCATTGTAAAACACTCACGGAATGATTGCTTATTTACCTACACGGTATTCACATTGGCGCCAAATGGAAACGAGTCGTTTACGAGTTGTTGTAAATTGAAGAACTTTGTTGAATTTCTTTGTTCAGATCAGTAACTAGAAATTGATGACTTTCTTATATACCGAATGATCTCTTTTTTTAGAGTTAGGGAGTGACGTTATCGCCGCGACGATTTAAAAGATTTTGGCGGGAACTTCCAAACCTCGCATTTATTTCTCGAATTTCTCATTCGATTTTAAATTGATCGAGCTGCAAATTTTCGTGCACTTTCATGAAACGTGAGTGAAAGCCCTAAAGCCTTTGGAATCGTCGAAACATTAATAATAATTTAACAATAATTCTACTTAAAATTTGGACTTTTTTGTTATTTCATTACTTGCGAGTAGTAATATGACTTTCACTTTATAATACCTTTTATACGAACTTATGATTAATTGTTACGACGATCTTCGACGGGCGAACAAGCTTGAAGGAAATCAATCAAGATATATCGGTAAAAGCCAGATTTTGTTGATTACACAACCGATTTCTACGAGGCACAGTTTACATTTTAAGACCTCCTACGTATCGACATCTGATCTGATTTTTTATGAACTTAAAAAGAGCTCCGAAGGTAGTTTATTACTCATTAAGGTTAGAATATCACGAAATAAAAAAAATCCAACAAGATCTTGACTTTGAAAAGTGTAGACCCGCATCTCATTCAAACATTTCATTCAGTTTTTACCCGATTGCCTTAATTGTACGACAGTAAAGTAAATAAATGGTACAAATAGTTGTGCGATAATTGGTCAATTAGCATATTCTCCTAATAAACGAATAATATAGACGTAATTAAGCCCAAGACCGCGGAACTCCGCGGTCAAAGATCAGAGATCTCGACGTAGGATCGAGATGTTGGAGGCAAAAATGCAAACAACTCTATAGCGGGTGAAGGTGAAGGATAATCTCGGTCTGGCATAAAACACTTTCTAGGTAAATGTCCCGTTCGAGATGAGCAGATCAGCATATATACATATACGCCGTACTGCATTCAGAAATAAGATTCCACTGGGTCACGCATCACCCGCCACGCCATCTATCGCTCCTTCCATCTTTGACACTAGCGGGTGTTATTTTTTGCACACTAGATCCCTGAAATGTTAATGTGCCTTAACCACCGGTCTGTGTCTTTTCATTCTTTCCTGATCTTTCCGCCCGCTCCAGAAAAGAAAGTTAGAATCCGCTTCCACATCATAAGTCTTCATAATTAGGGCACCAAAATTTCTCCGTTGATTATTAAAATCACAAAAATTGAAAGTCTTTCCTGGACGAGCGAAAGTTCTTACTTTGTTTGAAAATTTCGTACCATTGCGAAAGGAAAGGGATTTTATCCGTGGTAACGGAAATGCAAAAAAGTTTTGAAACATTCAAAACAAAACTCTCATTTCTACATTATCGTCGTACATCTTCGTGGATTCCGTACGTTATTTTTCAACCAAAATATTCTTTTATTAAATGGATAATTGATTGGGCGGCTCGGTAACGCCATCTAGCGTCGCCGCTCGGAACGCCTCCTTGTTGCAATCTTCATTTTTGTCTATTACCAGACGATCTAATGGACTTTGAGAAAAATAAACAATTGTGCCGAATACGCATAATCGTAACAATGACTTTGCGACTCGAATAAAGTCCCAATTGTCAATAATGCGGCGGAGAAGTCTGAAAGCCCTCTGCGGAACGGCCAAGCTTTTGACGAATGCTGTACCGTCATTCGTAGGATCCGTATCGGAAAAAGAAATATCAGTTTTCCGCCCAGTCGAGCGCGTAACAGCCGCGTAATGAGTTGCAAAAACCCGAGTGAGTTATTCCATGGAATTGAACAAAAAAAAATTGTTGTACCATGGACGTCGAGTTATATGCGATATGTATTTTTCGAGTTTCCGAGAGCGGCCAGACGCGTCGTACAGCTTATAATCGGTATCCACAATAAAGCGGGACTTTTATAGTCGGACGATGAATTTCACGACGCCTTACACCTATAGCCATCGATTCTTCGGCTGTTACCGCATCGTTTCACTTTCTTCCAGGCCGTTCTATGCGAGTAAGTTGAAGCTGGTAATTAGCGCTAATCGCAGGAAACGTTCGTCAAAACGACTGGGAAGTCGAGCGCAACGACCGTCGAATCTCTTAAATTACACGAATTATTTTTAGAGAAACGCTTTATTCGGCTAAACGCGACTAAGTACGGAAAACTGTGATAATTTGACGCTCATCACTTCTTGCCCGGGACTTTCAAACTCTAGTCACTTCTTACGCCGGTGTGAAGAAAGTACACATTGCCGCGACACTGCACCTTGTACCGGGATGAGAAGAGCTGTACCTCTGGAAAAATGGGACTCTCTCATTGGTGCAGTAATTCTTATGTTATTGGATTACAAGTGGTAGGTTAGGTTAGGTTAGGTTTACCAGTAATTCTTGTGGTACTGGATTAAAAGTGGTACATTCGTCCAAGGTATCGTCCAATTATCCAGGTGGATAATCCAGGTAGAAAATCTACATTGGTACTTATACGATTTACGAAACCATTGAAGCTATACATTTGCAACAGTACCGTATCCTAGTTCTAAAGTTCCATTTTCATGAAAAAAACGTATCGTAAATACATCTCGGTATCTAGAGCCATCCTCTTTTCGTCGTCAACATCGCAACTTTCCGGCTTCTTACGCGCGTGGATTTTGCAACATCAACATCCGAGAAAAGAAAAAGTCATACGTTATACCTATACGGCAAGAAATATTTTTAACGCGCAATAAAAGTATGAACTAATGCACGGCAGTGAATGAATAAAGGCTCCTTGCCTAACTTAATTAAGAAAGTAGCGTGGGTTCGCGCCATGTATGAGTATGCAACAGCTCGCTTCCGCGAACGGAACAGGTGAATCTTAAATCGCTCGATGCATTCTCGAGTTTTAATTCGCGATACATATTTTCTAGTAGCTAAACTTGTTTATTGCTTAGTTTATTGCTTGCCGCAATTAGATTGCAACATGAGTGCGGTTAAGAAGGGTTCTTAAGATGTGATGTTGGCATGTTAGTATCGCGAAACACGGAAGATCGAAAGCGCGGTTCTTTTCGCAATATCGGTGCGCAATGCTCGTCTCGTAGCGCCAGATGGTCTGGATCACTTAATCTGTCTAAAATGGGTTTAGACAAAAGTTTTGAAAAGTGTTGAAAAATGCAATTTGGGAACAGTCCCCTTTCCACTGTTCCCACACAACACAATCCGTCCCGGGATGACCTGAGGAGCTCCCGAGAAGCTCCTCAGGTCACAAAAACGGACATTTGGACATCCCCAGGAGCTCAGTTACTACCCCCAAGTAGAACAGTTACTACCCCCAATATCGCAACGAGAGAAGTCTAGGTTAATCTGATTGGAGAGTGTTGGCAAAATTTTGGTTTTGATAGTAGCAATTTGTAAAGTTCGATCATTCAGTCGGGTCTGCTTCTTGGGCATCGGCTTGGTGTCTGTTTATCTCCAAGGGTTATCGAAATTCAAGAACTGATTTGTTTTTACTCATCTTCGGTTAACGTCGGCGCGCTTCGGATATGGTCGCGGGGCCAATAGCGCTCCACTCGAAGCATTCGGCAGTGAACCTCAAAAGGGCGGCATTCCCAAAACCGTGTCGTCCTTTAGATCTCCTTAAAATCCAAATTGTGACTCCATAAAATCTAAATTCCATAGAATCTAGGATACGTTGTGAATTCGAACCACAGCTACGAATGTATAAAAGTATCGGGCGATAGTTTATTTCTTCTCGTAATCCTTAACGCGCTTGGCGGTAATGCTTGATTTCGAAATCGGCACGCTTGTATTCATTCTTCAATAAATGCCCCACATATATCACTAATCACAATAATGGTTTCATTCGAGCTTAATTAAAGAACCTGCAGTTGTACGGCTGAATTTATTATTTTTCAAAGACACGAGCCGCCTCTTATTACAATGTCTCAAGTAGCGCGATACGACGCACGTCTCGAAATTGTTTTAATATTTCATACGTTCGTTATTGTACGATCGGGTTTTAAGTTTACGGCACGCTCTTGCAGTTTGCTCGACTAGACAAATATTTTCATAGACGTAATAATAACATAGATTAGCAGTGCGATTTCATTAATCCGTACCACTTCTATACATTTTTCGTATAGTATACCCAACAAACATGAAGTGTAAAATGACATCAAAATGCCTTCATTTCGATACTTTCTCAACTACAATCGTCTCGTATATGCCCGTCAGCGAAGTATCGACACTTTTGACGACTCGAGCGGCTGCTGCGGTTACCATTTCCAATTTTATTGTTATAAATCTTTCTCGGACAACGATTCTTTAAGGAAATTTCTTTCCAAGATTTATCGTCGGCCGCCTTTTTGTTATTGGCACGGGTATTATTTGAGCATGCGCCTTGTGAGATTTCTGTTAAGCGAGCGTGGTTTCCTTCAATGACTTCCGCTTTCCTTTATGAGAATCCTACCATGTATATGTGTGTGTAAAGGTGTCTGCATCTTTCTTTCTCCCAGGCTCACTCTCGGTGTACACCGTACGGAGATTGCACGGAGCACCCCGCGTGTATATGCGCGCGTTTCATGGCGGTGAAACTGAAAGTGGGGTCCCGATGACCCCGCGCGAGAAACCGTCAAGTTTCTCCTGAATGTCGGTGCGAAGGTCGAAGAGAAGATCGAACGAACCCAAGCAAGGTTGAGATTTCGCGAAATCTCCATTACGAGTCTGCATTCGTTATTGGCGGACGCGGTATAATGACGGAAATCGTGCTCCGGCAAATTGGTCGGTTTGCGGAATACGATATCGTATACATATATGTGTAATATACGGAGACTATACATATAGAGAGGATCTTCATTAAGAAACTTCATTTCCAGTCAGATCTCTCGCTTGCAGTTACAAACTTGTTCGATCTTATCTGAAATCATTTAGCACTCGAAAGCCTGCGGTCTGCATGAATTTTTCCATGTACTTTAGGAACGCACGTGTGAACGTTATCCCCAAACGCATGATCGCAACTTCCCGTAAGGCGAAGCATAAATGAAACTATGCACTAGATTTTATGCGAAATGACCGTATACTATATATTATACGAAGAATACATTGAGAACCACTGGTTTAGCACGATGTCCGGAGAGGAAATGCCGCGCGTGTAAATCGAGATTCAAGATGGTCACTTTCTTCTCGTAAGCACGTAACTATGCGATGAACGGCCCGACAACTATACGGAACGTAATTCCGCTATTCGGCCATCTCTCCCAAGAATTTCTAAGGAGATTCCGCAAATTGCTGCAATATTCGAGGCATATGCGCTTTCGCCCGGTACACTATACTGTATATAACGTTCGATATATTTAGCGAAACAATCACAAAAGGGGGTTTCGAAGCAAGCTTTCGAAGTCCGTCGATCGATGCGGAAGCGTCGTTGTCACCTTAAAACTTATATATCGTATAATATGCCGAGTTTCATTAAAAACCGCGGTTTCAAACCGCAACGAGAACGCTTGGGGTGACGGTTTACGTAATTTACATTAAACGCAAAGTCCATTTTTCGTGCGCGCTTGCCGCAAATTTCAAAGCTATTATATATATATATATATATTTCCTGAAACGTTTGCTTTCTGATTTCCTTCCGTGAGTTTATTCAGCTATTACGGGTGAAAGAATAATCGAAACTTGATAAATTTACGAAGAATTGCTACGGAATTTTGATGGGTTTAATCAATTATGTTCTCACTTGGAGGTTATGTTCTAGGTTCGTACTCTCGAGGTAAAAAAAGAAAACTGTCGGTATCGCAGTGCTAATTCATGAACGTCGGTAATTGCTTTTTAGATATATTCGAATGTCGCCGTAATGTCTTTGAACAAAATTATTTCTTTTTAATGATTTAATGTATGTTTAATTGAAAACTAGCGATTGAATTCTTCCCTATTATCTTTTACCGACGATCTATTCTTTGTCACAAAAGCAATTGGTATTACCGACAGAACTGCCGCTTCCATATCGACAGTTTTCTGCTCCCAAGAGGTTATGTTGACATTGCCGCGACACTAATGTGAAATTCGACAAAACGTAAGAAGTTTACTGAATTGATGAATTCTGCTGAAGAATGGCAACAATTGATAAGTTGAAATTGATAATATATTTTATGCTTTTTTCACGCACAATAATAATGATTATAATTTAAAGACATTATATTGGGTGACACGTGTAATAGATTATATCTGTAATAGTTATTCGCAGAAAAAAAAGTGAAGCTGCTGTAGGCTATCAATTCCGGTTACCAACGTGAGGCAGCGGACTAATAAGAACCTATGGCAGGAAAATCACCTATTACACTAACGTTGAATTTGCCTGAATTGAGAGTACAATTTACATTCTTCGGATTTTTCGTTCTATATATGCATTTTTCCTTAATCGTATTTTCACATTGCGAACGGAAATTGCTCTCAAAGTCCTCTCTTACGGTTCGTCGATAAAGTTCAGAAATCGAGAAATGGCAGAGGACTTTTCGTACTCATGGCACCTCTGCTGATTGGGTATCAACGTGAAGAATATGATTCGTGTAGCATAGATCACGAATTCAAGTATTTACGAACAATACACCATGAACATGATGAATCTCTAGAGTGGTACAGTATTTGCAAAAGCACAAATGACAATTGTGGTTCTACATATAAGAACAAATATCCCGCGTAATTTAACATTTGTTCAGGAGCATTACGATTAAAGTGACGATATTATCGTGAAATACATTCTCGGGTCTTAGAGGCAAGAAGTTTCAAAACATCCGTTCCGACACACGACGAAATTTATGTACCGCATAATAGCGAGAAGACAATTTGTGATTGAATTTGCCGCCCTCTGTCACCTTTCACTGACTAAAAGTAATAAAAGAAATGTGTCTTTCTGAACGGAGATGAAAGTAAAAGGTAAAAGGTGAGTGCTCCCACGCAGCAGGAGATTTCGTAACGAAATTTAAATAAATATAAAACGGGGGAAGAAAAAGGGTGGGAAAAGAGATTGTTTGTTATGGCCAGTCGATGCACGGTCTCGAAGAAGGCAATGTTGTCAAGTTCGCCCATATGTTCGCGACTCTATGTCTTTTTCTAGAATTCTCGGCAATGTTCGCATATAGTGCGCGCACCCACCTGCGATCATTATATACGTACGCGATTGCGACGAAGATAAGGGTTTCGGCATTAAATTCTGCACTTTACATTGTTCCAAACGAATTTATTATACACCCGACATATCCATCTATATTTCTCACATAAATGCATATATGTATTCAGAATTAATTAGGCGTTTCTATTCTTGAATGATAGTGATGAAAGATTACATCAAAACTGGAGTTAACCTCAATAGGTTTTTGTTTTAAATTAGCGCAGTAAGTTCATGATATCACTTTTATGATAATTTCAGTGGCAATAAATTGTTTATTTATTTATTTTTTTTTTAATTTATGTTATTATAAATTAGAACATTAATATCATTTTTGAAAAAAGTCAGGAAAAAATGTTGCGGGTAAATGGTTAGAAGAAAAAAGTTTGGATAGAAATGCTTCGAGAAAAAAATCACTTTGAAAAAAATGTCAAGAGAAAAAAGTTAAGAAAAAAATTTCCGGAGAAAAGGGATAGAGGAAATAGGTCAGGGGAAAAATTCAGGAGAAAAAAGTTAGAATAAAAAGAAATCCAGGAGAAAAAAGCAAGGAAAATGTGAGGAGAAAAAAGTTATAAAAAAATTTCAGGAGGAGGTCAGGAGAAAAAATCAGGAGAAAAGAAACCCGGAGAAGAAACTGTGGGAAAAAAGTCCACGCAATAAGGGCCAGGAGAAAAAGCTCTGGGAAAAATTCAGGAGAAAAAAGTCAGGAGAAAAAGCTCTGGGAAAAAATCAGGAGAAAAAAGTCAGAAGAAAAAGGTCAAGGGGAAAAGTCAGGAGAAAAAGTTAGGAGAAAAAACACAAGGAAATGAAAGAGTGGAGTAGAAAGCCCAGGAAATAGGGGTCAGGAGAAAAAACTCAGGGCAAAAATCAGGATATAATACCAAAAAAAAAATGGGTCAAAAGAATAAGTCGGGAGAAAGAAGAGAATCCAGGAACCAAACACCAATACAAAAAGGTCAGGAAAAAAAGCCTCAAGAAAAAAGTGATGGGAAAAAAGTCAGGGAAAATCTAGGTAAAAATTCAGAGAAAATCTAGTGGAAAAGTCAGGGAAAATCTAGGGGGAACGTCAGGGAAAATTTAGAGAAAAGATCCGGAGAAAAAGTCTGAAGAAAAGTTTAGGAGAACAAAATTCCAAGAGAAAAAGTCAGGAGATAATACAAAAAAAAAGAGTCAGTATAATAAGTCGGGAGAAAGAAGAGAAGCCAGGAGCCAAAGATCACTACAAAAAGGTCAAGAAACAAGTGAGGGAAAATCTAGGGAAAAATCATGGAAAATTGCCAAAGAAAAATTCAAGGCTTTACAAAGTTAAGGAAAGAAGTAAGAGTGTAAAAGTAAAGGCAAAAACAAATGCAAGAAGCAAGAACAGAAAAAAATGGATAGTCAGGAAAAATTGTGAGCGTAAAGAGACGAAGAAAATGTCAAGGGATAAAGTAAAAAGAAGAGTCAGAAAGAGTCAAATGAAAAACTGAAAAAAGTCAGAAAAAGAGTCATACGAAAAATTCCTTGAAAAAAGTTAGCAGAGAGAATAAAAAAGTAATAAATATGGGACAAAAGGTACAAATTATTTGATCTCCAAATATCGTCGGTTTTCGTTCAATTAAATGTTAGTTTCGCGCACCCGGTATATGTTATATTACTTCCACAACAGTTCACCATTAAGGCACAGGATGATCATCTTGTATGCAGGAAAAAATTTCTCCTCCTTCGCTAGAGGTGACGAACTCTCTCTTTCTTTCTCGCGATCAGAACGATAAATTAATGTGTTTGATTAACGAATCACCTTTTTATAATTATAGCTACGAGCGTGTAAAGTACATATTATTCAAAAACATTCATAATACATCATTGTTTCAATACGTCACATTCTTTAATAATCAATTGACGGAAGAAAATACCGAATATCTTTTATGACTAACAAGTCTATAATTTTTTCGTAAATCATAATCACTTTTCAATGATTTTCATCAACTTTTCATTGTTTCAATTTACATCAACTTCTTCGATTTGTCAATTTTTTAACTTTTTCTTTTTAAAGAAAAGTTACTCCCACGAATTATTACTAACCAGTTGTTGAACACCCTACATAACCATGTTGACGTGATGCATATTCCGTAACTCAATTTTTATCACTTTTCTAAACTGCAGGGGAAAAACAAACATATGCTAAATAAAACATCACACGTAACCATATACATTTCCAGATATGTAGCAATTGTTAGTTTTTCTTATGAATAATATTCTATTACAAAATATCGAATCTCAACATAAATTATCTTTAGCATTGCTGAAGTTAGCATTCCGTACACCCATGTAATTTACCACACCCATTGCAATTCATATCATCTGATCTCACCAACTAGCATGGATTCGAGTTTTCAGTCAAATGAACAAAAAAAAAATGTATATGTAATTTATAATCGATTGCTTAATATTTGGCGAAGTTATCGTACCAAAATCTTCAAAATGGATGGACGGGCAGAAAGAAGCAGATAAGTCAGGACAGCGATTGACACTGACTCCTATTCTCTTTTATCTTTATATAAAGTATCTATGTGTATATACATAGTAAAACTTTCCCTAGTTATTCCCTTACAATTTATATTTTTTCCAATGACTCTTGTATTTGTCAATCATTTTAGGCAATGTGTAGGGTTCGTTTGCTCATTTACCTCACCAGACACAATTACATGTTGTTGCAATTGAATGTAGGCATATTGCGATCAAGGGTTTGCAAGGAGAAGCTAATGGCGCTATTCTTGCAATGACATCCTTCCCACAGAACGATGTTTTGATAAAATGCCAAATGATGATCCTAAATGCGCGATAATAACGATTGAACGTACCACGGGTCACTGCCAATTTTAGAGGAAAGTTTTAATCGCATAATCGTTAGAATCGTATACTTTCACCGCCATCTTCATTTGAATGATGAATAATTTTAAGCGATTAGACACGTGGGCGATATTTACGAGATCCGTTTGTACTAACATATTATATATACATATTTAAATTTGCATCTCGGCGGCTGGAACGCGTCCAAAGTACTACACTTTCGACTTTTTAACGTATATGTACGTACATTTTAATGAATATCTTTAAATTGCGGAGTGTGGACAAGGCGATAACATCAATTAAGAACAGATAGATATGAGCGCTCGTGCCTATATATTAAGTGAAATGCAGCAATGTAACGATTATGCAATTACTGCGTTACCTCGAATTATTAAGAGCATGTGAAATTCAATTACACCAAGGACTCGATATCTGCATCGAAGATGGGCTCTTCTCCGGCTACTTAACGATCGGCATCCTATAATCAGACTCGGCCGATTCCCCTCGAAAGTAGTGTGAGGGTACATTCGAACGCGTATCATGCGCATAATTGGTACCTCGAGAGCATCGTGCTTGCTTTTCTGACTTCTTACTGGATGTTCGCCACCGATATGACTCGAATTATTTACGTAGAGAAAGTGAGAGGACACGAGTAAATCTCGCGTATAGACGACATTAAAAAAAAATAACTACCGATTAAGGACGTCGAATTCTTATTTGCGGTAGAGAAAATTTACTTGATCAAATCAACCGGTGTAGGTCCATTCGTCAGAAGTATCTGGTCCAGTTGTTCGGTCATATTGCATCGTTGGTTTGATATCACAGAAGTAATTTTCAATGCCGCTCTCACAAATCCCAGCACGAATAACCCAACTTCATTTCAAAGATGCAAAAAAAAAAGAAAACAAGAACCTCACGAACTTGGAATTATTAAAATGTACGAAAGGATATATTACGCAGACGATGCGATTTCCTGTATCCGTATTATTTCAACACTACGTGTTCATCGTTCGGCGCGAGTTGATGCGAATTTACGTGACGCTCTTGCCATTGTTATATGCACCGCAAGCCGTCTATGTGTGCGTTTCTCCGATGAGAAGCACAACTTTCTAGCGCGAAAAAAAGGAGACCTGAATCATCCTGCGCAGTCTTGAGAGACGCGGTGGTTTCGTCACCGTTTAAACAATTTCGTTTGTAACCTTTTCTTCACACGTTAATTTTGACATATATACGGCGTACGAGATCTTACGGATAATGACTTATCATTATGCACATACGGCTGAAAATAAATCTTATTTTAAGTTGAATTAATTGGTAATAAGTAATAAACGAATGGATTTGCGCTCGAGGATGAGGCGAGAACATCTCGCTACTACTGACGTCCTTTACGGTTTCGTAAGATGTTTTGACGTGCATTTTTAAAGACCATACTTAATTGACTGTTAAGACCAGTCGCGCACAAATTGCCAGCTTCCTAGCTAATCGAATTTGGATCAGAAAGTTCGGGATTGGCGGATAATGGGCATAATTAATTCTAGGGTCACGTGTATCCGAAGTGCACAGAAATCACGATATTCGCATCGCTACTTCCTTATTACGCACTTGGCTGCAGCATTCTAATGTTCGAGTCTGAATGTCTGAATGATTTATCGCGGCGCTCGACGCAAGGACGTGCAATAAAGTGCATCGGATCTCCGCAATCTTCGATACCCGTTCTGTTGCTTAACCGTCACTTTCGCTCAGACTTACGGTTATCGGTGAAGATTCGCTTGTCGAAATTAATCAATCGCTAATAACGCGAAATTGCAAGCGTAAACATCATGTGATAATTCTTGCAATCTTTATATACCTCACACATGATACATTCTATACCCCCTACTATCTCTATTATATGTATATAACAGTTGATTAAATAACTAATAATTAAGTAGTAGAAAAATTAGTAATCTTTTATGTAACGATTCAGTTTCAGTCCCGCTCGCCGATCGACCTACGACCACGGCTGTCAGCATCTCAACAAACGCAAATTTTAAGCGACGTCCAGCAACACCAACCAAATTTCAACTCGCAAGATCAACCGTCTCAATATTATTCCGATCAACCAAGCACTGGGTCTAGTACTGCCTTTCCCTCGCTCGCGAGGTATAAAGTGGACCGAAAGAAGCAACAGCAACAACTTCAACAGCAGTTGAGTTTACTTCAACAGCAAATTCAGCAGCAGCAGGAAAGAATCAACCAACAATTGAATCAAAGCTTCCAACCGACGATCCGGACGTCGTATCAGACGACGACGAAAACTCCTATCCAATACAATGCTTACGTAACCTCTAACAACTATCAGCAGGTGCCGACCAATCAAAACTATCGGGATGGCAGCACCGACACATATTTATCCGACGACCAAAACCTGCAGTTGCAGGAATATTACGAAAAACAACGTGAGCTGGAGATCCTTCAGAGACAACGGGAAGAGCTTTTACTGGAACAGCAAGAACTTCGCCGACAACAGGAACTTTTGAGATTACAGAAACTGCACCAGTTAACTTCGACCGTGCTGCCATCTACGAGCGTAACGACAGCCCCGTCGAGTTCAACATCCCCGGCGCTTCTCTTGCCATCCCCTACCTCCCGAAGAATCACTCCAGCGGAGAGCGACCTCTTTCTCAGGGCAATTGCGACTCACCAAAAAAAGTTCACGACCACTCCAAAACCGACGGGTCATGTAGGAAAATCTCGACGGGAAAGGATCGAAGACTCGCACTCCAGCGAGGACGTTTCCAAGGATCTGCTTACTTTAATTGAAACTCAACAAAATCAGCCGGTTTCATCCGGAAAGTCAAAACCACAAGTGAAACTCATCTATCAACCGGAGAAACCATCTACTAGGTCAAGAAGTTCATCTAATTCTGCAGCTTCAGAGAGAGATCTTCTGCTGAAGCAACTGAAAATTGCTCTCGCCCAGTCGAACGGCGATGAGCACCACAGGAACGTCACGACACGCGATCTTGTCTTACCAAATGGCAAGAAACTTCAAGTGATTCATGCGCCAAATGGACTCTCGTCCCTTCCTGAGTTGATGAATCATCTATCGACGACAACACCCAAACCATTAAAATCGATTTTCGAAGAACTTACTAAAGGAGTCGTTCCTCCAGGTGCGGACTACGAAGTCATCCGGCAGAAGGATGATGGAAAATTGGAAGAAGTAGCCAAACCTTCAATTCAAGGGCACACGAAGAAAGTAACGTTCGTCGTCCTGGAAGAGCAGCCCGATGGTAGCTACAAAGTACAAGGGGTCAAGGGCAATGCAGAAAAGGAAACGGGAACTGATGTCGAATCAATCGTCGAAAGAATCAAAAAGGGCGAAATCAAACTACCCCCGCCTAGTACTAGGAACTTGTCCACGGAACGTCCCAGGTACGCCCAGTCGGCTGAATCATCCGAGATTCGCGAAAGCATGTTGCCAACAACCTTCAGACCAACTGTCAGTCCTACGAGAGGTCCCTACGTGTCGGTATCTCCAAATTCCGTTTCATCGACGGACAAATACGTGACATCCGCTTCATCAGTTTCCGGACACGTTTACAATAATCTTGTTACATTGGGTACTACGCCAAAATCGACGGGACACGTGACTTTGAAGTATCCGACCTCGTCAGGAAAGAAAGGTTACAGCTCCACGACTTTGAACAATCAATATAGGGAAAGGGAAACAGCTGCGACTACTCCGAGTTACAAACAAACGTCGAATCCGAGTTACACGCAAACAGCGAACCCGTACGTGCACTTCAATGCGAGACCAGTGACGTCGCCTGTTCCTCGGGCTGTTCCTAGTAAATCGAGGGGTAATGCAATTACTGAAGGAAGTTATGAAAAAACAACCAGCTCAACTCCAACGGCTGCCGAGACTTTATCTAATTTGCTCCGAAAGGAAGGACTTTTCGCAATGTCGAAATATCTGAGGGAATCAGGACTAGACAATGTTCTGAATGAAACTGGTAAGTCCTTTGATGCTTTTTCCACATGAAATATAGAATAAGTCCACTATTCAAAATTAAAAAAGATTACTAGTGTCCAAATCCTACTACTACTGGTGAGTTCTATACTGTATCTCAATGGGCTTTGTTTCGATATTGGTATAGGCTATATGTTTCTTGGCTGAAAAGATAAACGTATTACTAAATAAGTGAAGTAGGATGACTGGTATATTCTGTAGCTCGATTTTACGGTGTTACAAAGCGGCAGTACACAATTAGTCACCCAGAAGAGAGTAAACCGCAAAACTCGTCCAGGACATATCTCATGTATGGATCTCATTTCAAGCTGCATTTGCAAGCATAATAAGGAAATGCTATTACCATACAGAACACCAAAATGAAATGCAGCTACTGATTGACACCTCCACGCGAATGAAATTATACTATCAGGGTCGCGAGGTCTGAAAAGAGGATACTATTCGATTGGCTTAATGATGGAGTTAATATCACATTTACGTGGAACATAATGACCGGATACTTTTCCACAGAGCAACAGTGAACTTTCAGTCACCTCGTGTCTCTTTTCCTATTATTATATTGGCCGAAAATTACCTAATCGACGGGCTTGTAACTTTGCGTGTTCGCGAATCTTCGTATTTAGAGCTCGTTAAGGGGGCACTAATAACGCGCGCTCCCCATGTAAATCGAGCAAAAAGAATGGTTTGAAAATCTCGAGGCCCGTGAAACGATTATGAGTTCGTGCTTCCGCAAAATTTGCCCTGCGACGTACTCGGCATCGAAGTTCTCACGAGAGAGAGAGCGAGGCCTTTCGCGTTTCGTCACCCTTTAATGCAGCGGCGAGCCGATTGTAACGAGAGTCGCTCCGGCCTAGACCGTTTCCACACTCCCGCCTCGCAATCTTATTACTAGCCTTTAATTATCGTTATCGGCCTCTGTTCGATTGTTTACCGCTTGGGGGCTTAATGATAGCTGTCCCCATCAACGGTTACTTTCCTAAACGACAAATCATATTGCCGCTTCATTTTTCGAAACGTCCCTTCAGAACCAATCATGATCATTGTCATTTCGGACGCAAATGACGACTCTTTCGGGTTTCCCGGCAATCACGAGCTACTGGTATACGTAACGTTAAGCGGCCGATTGTTCGGTGACATTTAATGGGCAATAATAGCGCGGACTCGCGTAAGGCGGAATGGGCAAAGGAATAAAAATTAATCGCAAATGCAATAAATAAATCGTTCTGTTCGGAAACAAGGCGAATATTACGCGAGTTTTCCTTTGTAGTAAGAAAGGGATTGTATTACGTGGCTATTTCACACAACCAATCAGCAATATTCTCACGCGTTATAATTGTGAATGGTAATGCCCGCATTAAGTTATCGTTCTCCAAGTCCTTTAATCAATCAGGCAATTTCCTTTCTCCGATTCTTGCCATTTTCTTGCGGTTATAAATGGCAAGAATACGCGCTTTACTTAATTGACTCATTTAATGACCAATTATTGAGCGGGTGCGCGTCTCCGCGGTGAACGGGGTTGTCATATTTAATTTTTATAACATTTTTATCGTTTCCATTATACAGTTGACAATTATTTTCAGGCCCATACACGATCTTCGTGCCAACGGACAAGGCGTTCCGAACTCTCCTGGTCCAACTCGGAGGACCGGAAAAGGCGGAACAGAAATTCCGAGACAATCCACGTCTTCTGAGCGGGGTAAATGATTTCTAAGATTTGTCCTTCGATCCAATAACAACGCAATTGCGCAAGATTTCTCATGAATATTTATGCCTATTCTGAACTCGATTGAATTCAGCACTGACGTAAATGAATGGGAATCCGCGCGAGCATTTAATACACGGCTGAATGAAAGTAAGTGCGAGCTGACCGTTTGAGATTTTCTAAAAAATGAAATCTTTTCGCAGCTTCTTCTTCACCATGTCGTTCCGGGAGCTTTCCGAATCGAAAGTTTGCAGGACGAAATGACCGGTGTTAGTCTCGCTGGAACGCAACTGAGAGTCAACGTCTACTCGATGCACGATCACGAATGGAACGACATTAAGGTAAGTAATGTCTTGAATCGTTGTTTCTTACTTGGCTGATTACACGTTCTTAAACCGTGTAAATACCCGAGGTAAATCGCGTTTCAAATTGAATGTATTGTAGGCAGTTAATCACTTATCACGGATTAACCCCAAGTCATTTATGCATTAGGATTTACTCGAAAACTCATGAATTTGAGATTCTTTCAAATTACGCTGTTGCAGTCAGATTATCGCATGTCCGTGGAAATGTTACCACCACTTTATTATTAATTGCATTAATTACACATAAATCAATAACAGAATGTTCGCATCTGATTCCTAATGTGGTTTGAGTTTTAGCCAGTCATGTTTTCTAACGATTCGAGCAAATTCAATGACGCTTGCAGAAACTGACATGGTCACAAAAGAACTGGGTAACATGCCACTACTGGTTTGAAAATTGGGTTAAACATGAGTGACGAGCAAATCATGCACGGGTCACTTGTAATGATTACAACTACGTTAGTCATCACCAGAAGGAGTTTTTATGATCACTAACATGGATTCGAATGACACACTTATTCTTATTGTTATTTCGATAAACTGACTCTGAATGGTCCAGAATCGGTCCAGATCGTATCGACGACGTCCAGGATTATATTATTGGATGCCAAGTTTATGGATTTTGCATGGCACGTTCACCATTGTGGAGGTTTTCATGCGTGACTCTGATAAAACCATCAACACTTATGAACCATACATGGACGTCAAACCCAGGGACGTATTAGCAACGTCTATTTGGGTGACTTTTGAACAAGGATCATATCTATCGGATTGTCAATAACGAAGGTCTGAACCGATTCTGAACTGCCTAACGCAGTTACGTTATGTTTTCCGTGTCAAAACTGGATATCGAACTAGAACAAAATTTATACACGTTTCAATTACTCGTCCAAGTGCATTTTCACCATAAAGTAGTTGTATCTGACTTGTTTTGCTCGTCATTGTGTTCATTTCCCAAATAACGTAACCGACCGTTTATCTGGGAAAATTGATCGATCACTGCGGCGGGAAACGAACCGGGAAATCCGCGTTGAAATCATTAGGTGGTAAACGTTAGTGGAAGGAAACTACTTGAGCACCAATTAGCATTACAAATTGTCAAGGGCCGCGGTAGGAATGACTGAAATCGATTTTTTCATTAAACTTTCACTTATAGTATATATAAATACATTCCGTTAATAACGAGTGTCGATTGTCGGTTCAAGAGTGAAAAGTGTACAGTACATAGTGCAATGTAATTCCTTTCGAGTGACGTTTTCACTAATCTCGACTTTACATCGAGACAATCTCACCGCATGAAGTTGAAGCTGTACGTTATACTTATTTCCAACTTGATACTTATTGATCAGGTAACTACGATAAACGGAGCTCGAGTCGCTCCGAATAAACGAGACGTTGAAATTCCCCAAGGAATAGCGCACGCCATCGACAGAGTCATGTTTCCACTTCCGGTTGGCGACCTGATGCAGACGATGCAGGCCGATCGGGAACGAAGATTTTCGACCTTCCTCAAGCTGCTGCACGTTTCGGGCCTCGATGACACCCTATCAGGTGAGGATGCTTTCGTTTTTTAATCACCGCCTGTGCCGTAATTGCATGCGTGTTCAGCGGTTTTGCGAGAATATGCAAATATTAGCTTCGGCAATGCCTGTAAGTGGAGAAATTGTATACTAGCGATTAAAACACTTCGGATTATATAAACATTCGAGTTTGTCAGTGGCGCGTTTAATAATGCAAATAATATAGGCGCGGAAATGCATCGCTTCCTGCTTTCCGGACCGAGAACCGGATTCCGGCGTTGCTTTTATTTTCGTTCGAATGAGTACGTTTTCGAGACGTTCTGAAAATCACGCTGGTGGATCCACGCATACGAAGCACCGTACTTTTCCTAATGCGGATAATTTCAAGCCGATTACACCGTTAAAACGTTTCTTTTTTTCATATTCAGCATGTGTATACATTACAAAACGGTAATTCCTTTCTGTTTCTAAACGACGCGAAGAATTTTAGGTACGTTCACGAATTTTTTAGAAATTCGCATAATTACAGATTACGTTTGCGATATAGTCAGTAGTGCACATTACGTGCGTAGCGCGATATGTTTGGAACGAGTCTACTTGCCAAAACGCCGTGATTATTTCCTGTAAAAAAAATAATACATATTAGGATCAAATGTAAGTTGTAAATTTTATTTTTATAACGATTAAGTAATTCCAACTTACCAAAATAAATATTCCTAACAATTTTCAGTATTTTTGAAAGATAAAATGAACTGGCGAAAATTAGATCTCAATAAACATTGCAATACATTTTGGTTATCATTATTGTTATCATATAAAACGTTAATTTCAGCGGGACTGAAGCAATTTACAGTCTTTGCGCCAACCGACACGGCATTCGCTGAAGCAGCTACGAGAAACGGGGGCCCACTTTGGAATGAAACTGATGGACCTGAAGCAGCGAAAGAAATCGCATTAAGGCACATTATTCCCACGACTCTTTATACAGCGGGCATGAGGTACTTCCATCAAAAGGAAACGCTTAGACCATCGGCGCCATTACAGATTCAAAAAACAGGCGGTGAGCATTTTTGTTTACTATTTTAACTGCTTTCCTTCTAGCATTATTTTGTTACTATCATGTACAAATGGTAGGTACTAAACATAACCTATCATTTTACTATTTGTATATTGGTTGAATCGGTCAAGTCTTTAAAGGCGACAGAAATTTCACCCCTTCTCAGGTTCTTAATTATGGGGAAAAAATTACTAGAGTTCGACCGTGCGACGAGTACCAAGTTCTACTTTACTGAATGTGACCAAGTATGATACCTCAAAATTGGAACACGCATTGTCATTAGTTACCTTGAGTCATTCGCTATTGGACATTTGTAATTTAATAAAGTCTGCGTAGTCACCAGTCTATATATAATGAACAATTATAATTGGTCCGTGGGAGCCGACAGAAGTGGGTCCAATCCATTAAGGCATGCCCCGTGATACAAACCAATCCCCGTGAGAAGTCAGAGTTTTTTGCAGTCCAATTGGTCAGTCTTCGCACCAACATCATTGGTTATGTCGACAGATTTAGGAAAATATGAGTGTTTTATATGATGGTTCCTAAATCCCGTTATCGGATGCAATGTTTATGTATACAATCGGATGCAAAATTAGGTATACAATCTGGACTCTCATGTGCAATTTGATTTGATCATCAAAATAGCCATAATTACATTAAACTTCATTTTTTTTTTCGTTCAAGTTAATCGTCACGCATGAAAATGTATCTATCCTAATTGATGATTTCTTGATGGCTATGTATTTAATCGTTTATTAAATTATTGCTTTTCACTTTTTTTATGAGAACAAAGTGTCTGCGTATTAAAACGGATGCAATCTCTAGTAGCATTTTTCTTCGTCGTAACTTTTACTTCTGAATTTCATCTGCCCGCCACGAGACGTTATCCAGCGTGCCACCGCGATTGCGGCCGTGCCGATACACATTATATACATATTGTATAAACACAGTAGAAAAAATATAGGTCGGTGAATGTCGGCACTCGTGAGTCGCGCGTCTTACGCCTTCTCTCACAGGATATTGCACGCTATGGTGCGGAATGTCTTACCTCGTTGCTCTCGTATCATCCTCGTTTATGTCCATCTCCCTCATGGAGCGGGCCCCCTCTTTCCTCCTTACTCCCTTTCCGTTTGCCTCGCTCTGCTCCATCATTAAGCCTATTTATCTTTTTTTCCCCCCCTTTTCGATTTTTCGTCGTCTCTCACACTCTCTGTCAGTCTCTTTGTCCGGTTTTTCAGCGCGTCTCGCTCACTTACTTTTTCTCTCATTAACCGAGCGTGCGTTTGTCAGAAACTCTTCCTTCTCTTCCTTATAGCCGACGCAATCGATGCCGCAGTCACTCGAGGATTTATTGCATATCTGCGAGCATCCACATCCCTCTCGGTTTCGAAACCTCGAGCATCCACTTTTCGCTGACCACGGGGGAAATCGAGGTTTTCTTGACATGTATATATATATACATGCGACGATCTAATTACGAAATAGTCGAACCAATCTTGCTCTTTAATGTCGTTGCTCGAACTGATTTGCGTTTTGCAACCTCGCCAACATGCGAAGCTAGACAAAGAACGATCCGATTTACGATAATGAAGGTAAATCGCAATGCGATAAACATATCTGCATTGGGTATTAATATCTTTCAGAAACGTCGTAAACGTATTCTCCGTTAAAAACGGATGACGTTTATGTCAAAAGTTAATTGCACGTGGTTTTGATGGGAGTATTGCACGTCTTGGGAATGTGTCTTTTGAAAGTAGAAAGATTGCGCTCATTTGCAATCAACTTATTTTTAACGAAAGTCTAAATCAGTGTGCTCTTTTCACTGTCACCAAGGAAAAAAAAGTGTTATTGTACTATTCGCAGTCGGTTCGATGCTTGTACGATTATAAAACAGGACGTTATTGCTATATAATTAGGTACAATGTGGGGGACTGCAATTAATGATCTATTCTAGACTTTATGTAAAAATAATTGCATGCGAAGAATATATATTGTCCGACCATACATTAACAATGTACACGTAGATAGATGTTATATATATGGGAACTCCTGCGGAAACCGATCGCACTTAAATCACCGGACTTATGTTGCACTTTACTGGGGTAAAGCGTGGCGTGAGTTTGGACGCTAATTTTTAACGATATCAATCAATAATCATATCACTTTTGGTTGAAGGATCTTGTTGAAGTTTGACCATTATTGTGGTCCTCTTCAGAAATATTTTTCGAACGTGGCCATTAAATAAGTGAATCAACTAATTTCACAGAATCTTGTTCTTCTTATGCATCACGATATAGGTGTTTATCTTCAGTAAACTCTTATCGTTTCTATACAATAAACTTATTCATCTAAAAATGTCGTAAAATTGTGTCGAAATGACATGAAGAGAAAGTTACTCTGATTTCTTTTTTTATAATTTATGTCCATTCTTGCGTTAAATCAAACAAAATACCACCCGAATGAGAAATAAAAAAAAAACTAAGTCATACAGAGTGCAACCGATTGAATCTCGTCAGTATAGGCAGTACTATGTAGATGAAATCGCTAACCAAGAAATGAGGCAATTATGAACATAATTTGTACAAGCGAGAATGAATCTCCCCAAAGATATAAATCCATCTTGGACACCGGTTTAAGAAACACTTTGTTTAATTTCCGCTCTGGATTAGCATCGGGTCGTTAATAAAGAAAGAAAGTAGATTCCCGATAAAAATAATAGATCCCGTCAGCTCTTGATAGCTGTATGAAAAAGTCGAGAATTCTTCTTTGGAATCCAGAATTGAATCAGTATACATGTATGATGGCTATTGTTTTTCCATTTCGTATGTAAGTTTTGTCATTTCCTCAATGGAATTTTTCGAGATACAATTATTACTTCACACTCGAATCATCCGGACCAGAACTAACTAACGATCAACCTACTTGCTCATTACTGGCATTTCAATTGCTCCGTTTAGACGTTGATCATGAATATTTTTTAAAACATTGATTCCTTAAGATTTAATTTCGATAAAGTATTCGACCAATTGAAATTCAAAACAGACAATTATTTATTTAACAATGTTTTGTTCATTATTTCTTATATTTCAAGAAAATAATTTTCCATAATTTATCGAATATAAATTTTTCAAATTTAAATTTATGACCTCTGAAAATTACACGAAAAATATTAGAAAAATTACTTCCTTTTTTCAAATTATTCTCAAATTAGTCAACGGTAATCTTTTGTCGAATCCCCCTCGAGCAACTTGACTCGTGGCATGGAGAAAAAAAAACGAGAAAAACTTTGCTCCGTGGATTTTGGAATTTTTAGACATGTTTTGCTGAAAAATTTTTTAGAATTGGATTTATTGTCGGGAATGAATATGCTAAGAATTTATTGTATAGAAATAGGAAATACTAAATACTAAATGTTCGACAGTTTTTAGAGGTTCTTAATCTTTTTCTGTTTTGTTTTTACCCAAATCAAAATAAACCAAACCCACAATTATAGTCAAATTTTTTTAGGATTTATTTTACTCGTTTCTGCTCAACAATTCTTTTCCATATCACATCACCTGGTAGCCACTTTGATAAAAAAAACTAACCTAAAAAGTAAAAATATGCAAATTAAATATTATTTAAATGTTTACGCAGTATATATATATATATGGTTCCTAAAAAAACCCAGTAAAATCGGTCGAAAATTGACAGAGAAATTTGGGAAATAAAAATAAATGTTCTTATATTTTTCTTAATTTCCATTATTTCGCATTCAATTTACATTCGACGTACAATTGCAGTAAACAATTAGGGCCCAAATTTAAAAAAAGTTTCAATAATTTTAAATTAGCATTTTTTACTTTCTATAGGTTAGGTCGGTTACTGTTTAGACTCCCCCTTAGGGATATTATGTACGGAGATAAACGAGAACGAATTAAGAAATGGCAGTTTTTAATTCGTTTTCTTTCCCAAAACGAATTGAAATGAACTATTTCTATTTCGTTCTAATCCTGTTCAATACATTCAGAGTATTATTACACCGAACTGAATTCGATGCATTTCGAAATAATGCGTTCCGATTATTTTTCTAGATAGATGGCGTTAAACTCAGTGCAATAATACGATTTAATTCGTACCATGGTAACTGATAGAATTGAAACGTAAAGAAACGAAATCATCTGTCCAACGAAATAATTAAGTAACGCATTATTTCGTTTTACATCGAATTTATTTTAGTGAAATAACGTTCAGAATGCATCGAATTGGATTAGAACGAAAAGAAAATGGTTATTTGAATTCGTTTTCTTTCCTAAAACTGATATTTCTTCATTCGTTCCAATTCGTTATGGTTTGCTGTGATTACAACCAGCTGTTCTGGAACACATTTATATATACTTTTAGTTTTAAACAGTTCTATTATTATTCATAATGTTTGCTGAGATAAAGGAACTATTCATGAAAACAAATTATAATTTCTGAAAATTAGGTACTTAACAATTTATATATGTTTCTTGTTTATTTTTTCTTATTATCAATGGAAAATTTATAAATATTCTTAAAAATAAAAGGAAATTCAAAAATTCGTTACTGCACAGCTATAAAGAATCATTTTCTGAAGAAAGTATGAGCTATCACCCATTAAAAACTCTTCATTTTTTCAAATTTCCCATTAAAAAAATAAACAATAATCAGAAAGAAACTACAGTATAAATATGCTATCAAATACATATAATTTTTATAAATTTCAATTTTTTTCATGAATAGCATTCCTTCATTTAAGATACCTAAGCAACATTTACAACATTAAAATTCTTAAAATATTTGTTCCAATACGAAATACGAACATCATAAAATCCCAAATGTGAGTTCAAAATGGTTTTCCAACGAAATCAAGTTTTAAAAAGACTGCACGAACACGAGGGTTTTCAGGGTCTTTGTTGCTAAAGTTCATCCGTTTTATTGTTAAAAGTTGTACGCCTGCAGACATATCTCACACAATTGAAGCCCAGTCCTGGTAGAAATCGGAGTGTTCGAAAAGGTGTACACGATCTGTAGCTGTATTTTGATCATCCGTATATCCGGCGTACAATGGGTACATTTTCTATGCATTTCTATCCGTTTCTTTAAAATATATACGATTCTTTAAAACTATACGATTCTATCCACTTTTTTACCAGGGATACTACTCTTTTCCGGTACACCTTCTTGAAAATTGCATATCTAAACTATGCGTTAAGTGTACCAGATTATAGTAACGATAATGTACTACCAATGTACAATATACGCAACGTACGTTGACCGTACATTCGGATAGCGTACATTCCGTGTACCTACCGCATACCGTTTGTTGTCCATTTATTACTTTTATATATCTTTTATATATCCCGTATACTATTCGTACAACTACTTGGAGATCTGGCTAGTAATCTGCACAGTCCACGACACTATATCTGTCAGTTGCAGTACTCTTGGAATTTACACCAAATGTACACAAACGTACATTTCCTGCATTTCTCATGTACAGTTCGTTCGCATGACCGTTACAATTTTGATACAGTTCATGATACAATTCTTGTATGGATCCTGCTGTATACGCACCGATTTCTACCATGGGTTAGTTCAGTACACACGTACACAGTACATCACAATTAAATGCGGTTAATAAATAACAATTAACTGAAAAAGTTGATGTAAATTTGATGTCGTACAAAACAATCTTAGGTTGTCAGGATTTAACCAATATCAGCTCTTCGCTAATCATAATGATTACGCCATTGTTACAGCCAATAGTCACGTATTTACACGAAACGATATAAACATCGAAAATAACCAGGATTGTATTATTTGCAGGACGGATTCGAGTGAATGACGCGCACATGATCACATTCAACGTACCAGCGACAAACGGAGTTCTTCACGCTGTCGACGCCGTCATGTGAATACCCTCGCACCTTCACGGAAGCATTGGAACTGATTTGTTGCAGCGACATTCATTCGAGGCGCAGGAAAATTACACCGTAAAGACTTCGAAATTATCGTCGTAGTTGAACTGCAATTTCGGCACACGGAATCCGGGCAAAAATCAATTATGTATTTATATATATATATCGTCAAAAGGGTTCTCTATGTCGCGATCGATATTTATTGACTTTCGTTTTTATTTAAATAATTTATCTTTTACGTTTATTACTAAATTCGGCGTTAGAAACGTGCGTGCTTCTGTTAAAAAGATATTACGAGTATGTACTTTGAAAACCCGTTAAATGTGCATATTCGATGCACAATTATGTTTTATACATCGATACGGTCATAGATATATTATCATTAACGAAGAAAAAAAAAACGTAATCTCTTTTCAACAGGATTCGAATTAATCGAGTAGCTCTTCTATAATACTCGTGGAAGGAGACGCGCACGGTCAAATGTACATAATATATATTTTGCGCACTGTCGCGCGAGAATCGATACATTTATAGCTACGACGAAAAAGAAAAAGAAAAAAAATTAATATAATAAAACAGTTCCAATTTCGCGCGAAGCCCGTCGACTTTTACGGTGTATTTTTCCATTGCGCGTGTATATCGTGGGAAATCGCGCGAGTCGTGTGAGATTCTCCGGAGGCGTATGTACCTGAGTGGACTTGTAGAAAGGAACGCAATCAACGCGAATGCCGCACTCTCGGTTTCGTGTCATTCTTTTGTAATTATACTTATACGATTATTCGATGTAAGAATTATTAGATTGTTTCTTTTTTTTTTCTACGTACGTCATCATATCGATGTTTATGAAAAAATTCGAGCGGACATGGAATTTATTTGAAAAAAAAAACGTACACTATACGTGAATATCATATTCATACATATATACATACATACATATGCCATAAAAGTTGCGACATCGATGTACGTTGAAGGCGAGAATGCTAATGACGACATTTCGCGACATTCTTATTAGTTTACGGATAACCTAATCGTAATGATGGATTTATATTCGATATTTTACTAATTTATATATTACACTTTAGAAGTCACGCGTGCGACATACGTGACACATGCGACGTAAACTCGTACACGCGAACACGATCACACATCATGCTTGACGCGAACACTTTTTAGCGTTATGACAAATGTGCGTATTATACTTTATAAATAAATGTACAGACTTTTTTCATGATTCTCTTTGACTTTTCCTGCCGGCATCCATTTCCCGTATAGATCTATACAATTTTCATCTGACTTCGTGTCAAGTATGCGAGTTGACTTTTTATCCATTATCGGTACTACAGGACTATGTATATCTACTGATCGATGAACGCTCTGATCAATGGGTCAAGCATTCGATGTATTAAAAATTATGTTCGGAAAGATTTATTTCACACAATCCAGCACCGCACTTCCTCATTTTAAAACTAAACTTTTACAAAGTCGTAGTGAAAAACGTGGAATGGTAAACTTCAAGTAACACTAATGGTGACTAAATTACAACGAGTTCAATATGGAAGAGTAGGAAAATGTCGATTCCTGTGGTAAATTAAAAACCAAAACAAAACAGCCATTTTAAGTTTGGGAATGATAAAACTCATCTTTAGAAACTAAAATAGATCTATTTCATCGACCTGTTATTAAATGTTACGAAACACAGCGTGCAATGCGTTTGGTCAACCATCAACGGCAGGTCTTTTATGAATTCCATCGACCTTATTCGCCAAGATCCAGTTTTCAATTTCAATAATTGGTTTTGTATTTTTTAATCTCGACCATAATGTGATGAATATTGGTCAACTGCGGTCTAATGTTTGCCGGCAAGATTTTATGAAACCTGTGGTAGTACTGGACCAGCTGGGTCATCGCTCGCTGCACCAATGTAGTGCCTAAAACGAGACTGGGGAAAGATTTGACAACCTCGCGGTTGATCTCCTCTAAGGCGCGTTTCCAATTGTTGGTAAAAGATTGCACCAGAACGAGAGCCTTGCCCTCCTGCCTTTTCAGATCTTCCGATTGACCTTTCTCGATCAGTGCTTCCGATTCCTTTACCAACTGGATAATACCACCGAAATGTGGACTTAAAATCTCTTCCACGTATTCGGAAGACCGGGAATTCAGCTGTTCCCGAAAACTCTCAGCTTCTTTCGAATTGTCACGCGTCCTTTCCTGAAAGATAATTACTTTATATAAATAAATATTGTCTTCGCTATTCGTCATCCAGTATAATGATATGTTCCATTTATTTACGAACCATAAGGACACCTAGGACGAGGTCGTAATTATTGATTAGAAAAACGAGTTGGTGAGTTCTCTGTGGAAAAATGGCTGCCATCCTTAACAAAAAGCACTGGACGGCTTCTCTGAGCTCCGCTAGCAATTGAGTGGCACGCTCGCATGGGAAACCTTCGCCTACGCCGACCATTGCAGCGCTAAATTCTGCATATCGTCGCGTTATCTAAAAACCATTAAAATCAATCTTTAGTATCACTAATATTACATGCCACTGGGTTGTAACAATTATGATAGTAATTTTCTTAACTGCTAAATTCTATCATTTTATTCTCTTCGATTTCATTTTCTCAAGTTAAAGTGAAAGAAAAAATATTATGTACTTAGAACTACATCGAACCTTTATTCGATTTTATAATCATTTCAATCGGCTTTCCGGATAAACTCACCGGAAACACACAAATCATAAAAATATAAATTATACTCGAACTTACATAATGAGGTCCGGTTTCTTTATTGAATTTTATCGGATCGCATTCTTTGATGCTTCGAATGTTGCACTGGAAAACGTATTCAAATCTGAAATTACAAAAAGACACAAGATTTCAACGACTATTTGGAACTTTAATTACTGGTTTAATACATTAAATATCATATTAAATAATGATTCGTCACCTTGGCCATATTACAGTATTTAGATTTTCCCAGTATTTGTCCAGAGCTGGTACGGCTCGTTTGTGGCAAGTGAGTTGATACCTCATCACAATGTGCAAGCATAGAAATAAAGCAATTGTATCGTAACAATCGTCAACGAATGCCTGCAGATTTTTTAACATTAACTGCAGAGTTTTCCCAAGAACCTACAAATATACAAATACAAACTGTGTAATGGTAAATTGTAAACTTTAGAGTAAATAACTTATTGACATATTGTTACCTTGTTGAAAATATCCATTGCTTGTGTCCCTCGCACTTTAAAGAATTCAGCAAGGAACAAGTATTCGCGACAAGCATTATCTACGAGAGCATACTGTTCGCTTCTGAACAATGCCTCATAATGGTACTAGAAAGTGAACAAAAATGTATTTCTTCTAATGCGCTTATATTATTCAATACGATTTAAATATATTGTTTATCACTTTTCGTTAAACATAATCCCAATCATTAAAATAATACATACTCTGGTTTTCGAGGCAGTGTGCGGAACAATTATAGGCGCTTCCAGTAAAGAGGTCAACACTTCGCCTCTTGTTCCAATTGAGAATACGGTTCCCCTATGTTTTAAAGTTGTCTTGTGAAATATTCCACGGCTACCTGTATCTTCAACACCCATCAAATCGTCTTTTGAAGCGCTTTCCTCAAACTGGAAAATCAATTCAAATAGTAGCGAATGATTTTAATACAACTTAACTTAATTTAACAATCATTGAGTCATACCTGTAATTTCATCAGTCTAGAAGCGTAAGATTTGAAATAAGAATAATATATCTTGCCCATCGTATCGACATATTCTCCACAAATTTCTTCTGCAACATTTCTCTCATTAGAAAGGATAAATTCGAAAAAAAATTTGTACTTCAACATATTGTTTTGTGGCACTTGATAGTTAGTCATTGGTTTTCTAAATTTGTATATCTGCTCCAGCAGGTAAGTTCTAATTTTTGCCATTGCTTTAATCTTGAGTTTTTCTAAAACGTCTCGTACGTCTAAGCAGGATTTGGATTCTTTAAAACTTTGCTCTTTAACAAAGTTAATTTTATGGTTGAGTGTTTTAAGTTGTGTGATGAATTCTGCTTCTGTTACCGGAGAATCCATGATACCACTGGAATGTATAATATACTATTTATTAACTTACTAATAGTGAAAATAAAATCATGCGATGATGTAACATGACAGAAAACAATAAATATAACGTTGTAATATTAAATTTTAAGAAACATCGTCTTACATTATAAGTTCTTCAGATACAGTCATATCTTCGATAAACTGACTCAAAGGTCCACGAATCTCTTGTCTATTAGTTAGTTGTTGATTCATTGAAATTGATTTACGTTGTAAATAAAGTATTTCGCTACTGATACTCCCTAAATCTGTCTGAAAATTTAGAAGCATCGACTCCATTTTCTGTAAAATAAGAAGTGTACAAAATATACTTAAAAAATTATTCGAAAAGTATCAGCATATCTTTATAAAAACTATCTTCAAAGGTGAACTTGAAACTGACCTCCAAAATATTATCGCAAGCACTTATTTGATTGTGAAGACTAGCAATGTTCTGACTTTCCTTTATATAATCCTGAATAGATTTGTTCTCGACTTCTTTGAGCTCTTTTTCGATTTGTCTCGAGTATTGTCGAAGGTCTGTGCCAGTTTTAAGCACTTCTTGCACAACATCGTCTTCGAGTTCTTGAGGCACGTGGACGTCATCCTCATTGAAAATATCACTTTCTATCGACATTTTGTATGTACAACTTTTCTTACAAATAAATTAAGATAATATAGTCAAATATAATGAAGATAGAGGTTATGTCACTCTGATCTTTGAAAACATTGAGTAAAAAACGGAATTTTTCCTGCACTAAATAAATTAGTTTTTATATGACCTCATTTTTAATAACTTTGAATGAAATTCTTTGATGTCGCTTCTCATTTATATACATACGACACATTTGTTTATTGCACTGACGTAACAATAATACATTCTTCGACTATTTTGAAATGTTAATTAATACTCTCATCGAAAAGATGAAAAACCAAACTTGTTTGAAATTAACTGTGAAAGTTTTTTGTGATAAAAACTGACGTGATGATGAAATGTTGATATTTTGGGCTATGGTGACGTGTGGTGACGTATTGATAAGCTTTTGACAGCTGCTGGTCACCATAATGGCTTGTGGCGACTCCACATATTAAAAAAAAAACATACAAAACAATAAACCAATAATGCCCGCACGGCCCGCACTGTTGTTCCTGTTGTTTGCGTACTTGCACAATGACCTTTGTGCGGTCATAAATCAAAACATCACGCTATTTTTTATTACGCATAAACAATTATAAATCTAGGTTAGATAAATATATATATTAAAAACAATTTCATAATACGCATAATACTATATATGTTTACCTGCCAACATATTGTAGACAATACCGGTTTCTTGAAAAACTTCTTTACCGATCGAAAGTTATACTGAACAAATTTTAATTTTGTGCGGGGTTAGAATTTTGTAAATGCAATAATGCACAAATTTGCAAATGCATCTGTTTTTATCACAACGCGTGCTCGAAAGTTCAACAAGTGTCGGAAGCTATACATTTGGTGAGTATATTGTGTATGTATTTTGTGATAATCCAGAATGCACATAAGAATGCGAAATTAAAAAAAAATCATTCTGAAATTTCGACGAGTTTATAAAGTAAACTCTCAATTCACAGAGAATTCATATACATATACGAGACAAACAGTACAAATAGTGCATATAATCCACACTACTATTTTTTTTTTACCAAAAACAATATTTACGATGACATTGATACTTTTAAGGGTTTAACGGGAAAAAATTATTAACACGGTTTTTATACAAAAAAACTATTTTTATTTACATATATTTTTATGTAAGTGTATATTATTTACATGTATTTTATTTGCATATAGTTTATATACATATATGTATTTATGTATATATATACATATTAAAAAAGCCTTTGTTTTGTACCTAAGCACTTGTCAATAAGTTCAATTCTTCTTGTTAATAAATTTGTTTGAACCTCTGTCAAATCAAGTTTTTCAATTTTTTTCTTTAAGAATTGAGCGATAAAAAGTCTAAGATTTTCCCTAAAATGGTGCAATTCTTCAGACTGAACAATTCGTGTAAATACACTTAGACAGTTCTCGTCGTTTTCTTGAAGCAAAATGTCAAGAATAATCTGACGAAGGAGCTTCATCGTTTTCACGTCCAATTCTCCTAATTCTATCACCTGAAATAAATTAATTAATGTATTAGGAATAAATATCTTTTTAGGATATTCTTTTAAAACGATCTATTTATCACTAATATTATTAGAAAGTAATATACCTTTAGGATAGAGAGAGGCAATCCCTTCTCGTTAAACAAATGACTCAAGAATTTGGCCAATTTTTCAACTTTACTGTCAGTGAATTTATGTAACGTCTTCAATTTAGTCCATGTGTTATATTTGATTGCCATCTGAAATAAACCAATACATTATTTAAAATAATATATTGAAAAAAAATTCATCGTAAAAATGTTGATTAATTGCAGCGAACTTGATTTGAAAGTGGGGTATCTTACTTGGAATTTTCTGTCGTATTCGCAGAATTTTTGTGCTAGAACTGCATAATAGGAATTAAACTTTCTCTCTTGTAGACAGCAGTGGATTATCACATGAATTATTTCTTGTTCTTGTTGATTTTTCAAACCAAGATGGTCAAGTTTCTCAAATGCATCTAAATAATCTTCCGCCGTCATTAATATTCCGAATATGTTTTTTCGGACATCTGTATTCATTTTTTGAGCTTGAGCCAACTCTAAAATTTTGCTGTTAAATGAAAATTGCGTGGTAGCTTTCGGCTTTGAATCAAGTTTCTGGTTGCCAGCCCATGCGGATCCAATTAGCCACCATTTACCCCGTTCTTCGACTGAACAAATTTGTTTATTAAAAAGATGTCATTAAAATATAAGTTGCAATAGTTGTGTAAACCTATAATTTTGCATAAGAAAATACCTTTCAACAAATCTTCTAGAGAAATATTCAGCTGTGAAATACTGTTTCCTGTACGAATAAAACTCTTCAAAACCTTTTTCAAATGTTCTACGTGACTCGGATCATACTGCGGGATCTTATTCATGTTGTTATTTTTTATTGCCGTTAAAATATCCAGCATAAATTGAACTCTTGTGCTGAAAAACCATTAGCGCCAGATATTTTTCATTAAATCAATCCATTATCGTAATAAGTAATAAATGTACAATGATTCGTAAATTAAGCCTTACTTGGATGATTTGGAAGCACGTGCTTTTTCATTCAAATTCAAAATCAATTCCTTCAATGCAAGAGGGTTTTCCTTTCTCAATGGTAAGCCTACCGTTTTTAAAATTAAAAGAATCAACTCAATTTCTTTCTCTGTGAATTTTTCGCTTAATGTATTTAAAATTTGGTACACTAAGTCAGAACCGAAAACCTAAAAGAAAATTGTTAATGTAATCAAACAAATATGGAGTTATTCAATTAATAAAAGGAAATTAATTAAATTTGTTTAATCTTACCTTAAAATTATATAAATGTGCAATCATAAGAATGACATTATCAATTTCTTTATTTTCAACATCTTGGGGATTCTTCATCATCTCGTCAAATCTTTTAACTACGGTCAAAAGGAAGTGAGCCCCAACTTCTGTACCTACATTGGCATGAAGTATCGCAATAGACATCATATGTTCTGCGATTAATCTATCAGGCGTCAAGACAGGAGCTACAAGAGATTCAATTATTAGCTTCGAAAGCATTTCATTCATATCATGTCGACTATTTGACATGTACAATTCATCCATCTGAAAGTTTAAGAAATAATTATTTTTTCTTCTATATAATAAATATTATATTATATTTTATTTTACCATCTTTGTAATACTTTACCTCTGAAACAATTGCATGCATATTATGCTCAGCTAGTTTATTTAGAAGCCCTTTCAATTGCCGTCTCAATTTTTGCAATTTCTCAGTTTTTGCTGGATCATCAGTTAAGTTTTTAAGACGGGCTGCAGGTGGAATATATTTCCCCGTGTTCTGAGATAAGATATTTCCATCTTTATCCCTTTTTCTTCCATAAATGTCTTCCCATTCCCCATTTATGTTTGGCTTTCCATCTTTTTCAGTGTTTATCTCTTCTTCATCAGAATTGATATCTCCATCTTCCGAATTTACATCTCCATCTTCCGAATTTACGTCTTCACCCTCCAAATTTAGATCTTCATCTTCCGAATTCATATCTTCATCTTCATCTTCAGAATCCATTTGTTCATCATCTTCAGAATTTATGTCTTCGCCTTCAGAATCCATTTGTTCTTCATCTTCAGAATTTACATCTTCACCTTCAGAATCCATTTGTTCTTCGTCTGAATCCATCTGATCATCTTCTGAATCAAATCTTGATTCAGATTCATCAGATAGTTTGATTTTCTTTGCTTTTGTGGCTTTATTTTTACTTTCTTTTGAATCCTTATGAACTTTACTCTTTTCTTCACTATCACTACGTTCAGACTCAGAGTCCCCCCACAGTTGTCTCTCTGTTTGAATAGCTGCTTTTCTATTTTCTTCATCACAAAAATCCAAAATATCTACAGATATGTTAAAGAAATTATTTATGCAAGTACTTATCATCTATTATACATTAACAACATTGGCTCTGACTAATAACATTAAATAAGTTTAGACAAATCTTGTTTAAATAAGAATCGTTTTTCATAACTATGATTTTATCCAAACGAGAAAAAAAAATTCTGTACCGTTTGATTATAACACCAATCTCTATGCATACTGTTAAAGAATGTAACAATGCACATTGATATGTTAAAAAATTAGATAACTAGTTTTCTTAAAATAAAAAAAAGGGAATCGTGGTTAGGATTGTACACAATTTGATATAGGGGGTATGGACGAAATAAGTATTTATATTAATAGCAATAAATGTCTCCAGACCCCTCATGATTAGCAAAGGGTGATATTTGAGAATCTAGATCTTACTTTAAATACATATAGAAAATACTGAAAAAATAAATCAATTATTAAGCGTGAAAAGGATACAATCTAAGCCATCAGCTGCAAATGACTTTGGAACCGTTTTACTCTTCCGCTTATTCAATTTCAGCTTCTTCTCAAGACTACTTATCATACGATCTTCATCCATATTATCCTCAACTAACTTTCTCCTTTGTATCTTTGACATTTCCTTCTTCAAATTCTCCATTTTTCGCTTTTCAGTCACCTGCTTTTGTTGTAATTTATCTAGAGAAGGTTTTTGTTGGGTTTTACCGCTGGCATCATTTTTTGGCTTTGCTACCTGCCTTTCTTGTGATTTATTTGGAGAAGATTTTTGTTGAGGTTTGCCACTAGCCTCATTCTTTTTCTTCGCTCCAAATTTGTCAGGTACCTCATTTGATTTTCCTTTTTTTGATTTCTTTTCATAGTATAAAGCTTTCCTAGCCTTTTTCTCTTGACGCTTGGTCTTACGTATTTCTTTTCGTGATTTCACAGCAACCTTCTTCGGATTTTTTTTGTTTTGATGTCTCTTTACGAATCCCATTGTTCTAAAAAGATTAAATATTGGTAAAGGTTAGATTTTTTTATTTAACACTAGTATCCTACGTATTTTTTAGATCATTTATCCCTTATAATCTGCGATAGTAATAACAGGTTTATACAAAAGTGGAGTAAAGCTAAGTTGTAAACAATGCGTACTGACATGTTTATACGATCTAGGATACAATACACTCGATGCTGCCGACGTCCGAGTTTTAGATTTCTTTATATTTTCAATTGCGATTAAGAATTCTCCGTTACTGTGTATACGTGTTATGCACGGAAGACTGATTTTCCACAATAATACAACATAACCTCTTATCCGACAAATACCACGTGTTTCAGCGTAATTTTATTCTTAGTCATAGATTTAATCTGTCGCTAAAATTCGAACGAATTAGCGACTTATGAAAGGACACCAGTATTCATCAAATCATTCACTCAATAATACTTACTTAATAATTTATTATGATTTGCTTTACTTTCAAACACTTTCAAATTCACTAATTTTACTTGACAACACTTGACTTATTTGTTAGGACATAGATGAAAGTACATTATAGACAGGACTCGGGATCGGGAGTAGCTTACCCAGTTTACTATGTAATAATTAGTAAATTCTAGTGAATTTAAATTCACTGAAGCACTACATCGAGACCGGTATTGGACGGTGGCAGTCGTACTCGTTCGTGATTAGTCCCTTCGAATGTAACATTGCGTGCCATTGGTTATGAATAAATACAAGTGATAAAAAAAAAAAATTGAATTCAATTAGTAAATAAGAAAAAAAAAAAAAAAAAAAAACAACGGAATCATTATAAAAATAAAATTGTTGCATTTACATATATGGCTGTTTCATTACTGTTGATACAAAGTCATGTATATTGTGGGACCATTGACACTCCATTGTTACTCTGTGCGACAGACTCGCAAAACTTTCTCTTCTTCCCTATAGGTTATAATGGATCGAACGAAGTGACTCATTATGCGACGTGATACACAAAACTGATGAGACAAGTGAGCATTTCGTAGTCAATAATAATTATTTATTACAAATGTAAAATATACAAATACAAACACACGACGTTTGGCGTCACAATTCCGCCATCATTGAATTACCAATATTATGACTGAGGCCTTTGCTACTGCGGGCAATACGCAAATCACAGTAGACCTCTTCGTTGGTTATTAATCTCGTACCCGAAGCAGCATCCAAGTATAATCTGGACGATGTGTATCGCGGCGGCGATTAACAGCACGATCCCGGAGGTATGATTGTTCTGGCCTTTCGTATGCACTTGCAAAACTCCGATAATAATCTCCAGGATAATCACCAGGGTCATTATCACAACGTACGTAATTAGCAAACAGCGACTTTCCATGAGCGCGCCACAAAAGGCTACGATTGCTAAGATGAAGATGAGGCTGCCCAGTGCGATCAGCACAATACCTGCGGTTTGATGGTCTCTATCGTTTTCCAAAAAGGTGCCGCCTTCATGCACTAGAGCGATGATTCCAAAGACAATAAAGACAATGCCACTGAGCGCCAATAAGAGATTCAGGATGAACAAGAGATATTTTATTATTGTTACGTCAATGGAAACCATGTTTACAGCGACCGTTAAGATCGCGGATGCGACGTTTTTTGGTTAGGTGTCCAAACAAATGATCTGGGTACGGATCATGAATGTGATAGACAATAGACAATAGATTTCAGGGAGTGGGCGATCTATTAAAATTCATTAGTTCATGGGCGTACATACGGCGTTAGTGTGGTTAGTGTTTAGTGTTTTAAACAGTACCGATGAATTTGGTAGGTTGGCACCGTTGGCACCACTGGCTAGTTTGCTAGCGTTGTAGTACTAGCAGTTAATCAAAGGTTTGTAAATATAAACAATAACATTTA
>JAPYZR010001072.1:0-24206 GCA_030522945.1 Trichopria nigra
CCCCATCCCCCCCCCCACCCCCCCCCCCCCCCCCCACCCCTACTCGTGCACTTTGGAATCCTTCCCATTCTCTCTCCCTCTCTCTCATTCTTCCCTTTACTTTCGTACGTCCTTCTCTTTCGGTTGTTCTCTTCATTCTACTTCAACATTTCGTACTTTCATTCCTCTCCCTCTCTCCCTCTCTTTCTCTCTTTCTCGTTCGCTGTTTATCGTTCTCTTTCTCTCTCTCTCTCTTTCTGTCGCTCTCTATAGCTGGGTATCTTTAGCTATACTCATATACGCGTGCCGCGAGACGAAGTCAATCGCTGCGACAGCAGTAGCGAGTGAATGTTTGTGAAAGGGGTAGAGAGAGAGAAAGAGAGAAAGAGATGTGGCGCGAAGCAGATTCCGTCTCCTTTTCACCTTGATCTTCGGCCATTCCACCTACTTTCGCGTTTCGCTTTCTCTTTCCTTTCTTCCTTGGTTCCTTCCTTCCTTCCTTCCTTCCTTCTCCGTGACTTGTATTATTTTCGGGTTTCGCTTCATCGTTTTCGTTCTTCGATGTTCCACTTGATTCTCGCGTATATGTACTACTTACTTGTTCGCAGTTTCTCCTTTCCTCCGTCCATTCGTATACTCCTCCGATTATTCTTTCGTGGTAATTTTACGCACCGTTTTCTCCGATTATATTTAATTTCGTCGAGGCTCGACTTTCTTGGCTTATATTTTATGCGTCCTTTCTTCTTTGTTTGTTTCAGATTGAAATGGTCTTAATAAATCGACGCTCTCTTTCTCTTTCTCTTTCTCTCTATTTCTCTCTGTCTCAATCGATCAATCGATCAATCAAGCTTACCCTCTATTTTATCTATATATTTTATCTATGTTTTGACGTTATTTTTTTTTCGGCGGTTTTCCTCAACTTTTGTAAATTCTGATTCTATTTCGGTTTTTGACATTTTTCCACTCAAGTCTTTCGTAATGATTAAAAATTAATTTTAACAATTATTGAAGAAACTATTCAAGAAATTATCGAATTCATTTATCGAATAGTCAATAATTAACCGCCGGAAAAGGTGACAATTAACGTCCGCAATATCGGAACCGTCATTTTGATTTTTGAAAAACAAATTTGCGAGTTTTTTGATGTACAAATTTTGCAAGATTCGTCGAAACGTGAAGATAGTGATCTTTTCCGTTTTTCAAAATCAACAGACGACCCAGCAATCGACGTTTTGACAATTACGTAACAACTACGTAACAGTTATGCAACAAGTAACATTTATAGAAATGTTACGTAACTGTTATTTTCAAATTTGCGGGGAAAGACTTCGGAAAAGAGACAAAGATTGTCATTAATTGTTATTAATAAAATTATCAATGAAAGTATCGAGATCATTATTAAATAATCGTTAAAAGAAAATTTAAAAAAAATAATTTTTACCAATTAATGTCTTTTTTGTAGCCTTCGTCTACTAACTCTAATAAAACGCTAATAAAATATAGAAAAAATTCATCATCGATAATTTTCGCAGACGTTTTTTCAGGAATCTAATTTTAAAATGTATGTCATGACTTGACTTTACAGAATTTCCAATAACTACACAATTACGTATAATTATACATAAGTACATAATTAGTACATAAAGTGCTCGGCGATGTTCAACATAAACAAGAGTGAATTTTCACGTTTATTCCAACACCGAGTTCGCTAAATTGTTGTAGCGAACAAATTTTTCAAAAAAGATGCTTTTTCGCTGCAGTAGAAAAAGACAACTGAGAAGGACAGGGAGGACAGAGAAATTAAGAAACTATACTTGAGAAATTCGATAAAAACGGCGAGGACAATAAAGGAGGATGTATTATAATATGAAGCGTAAAAACGAGAGACCATCGATTTATTCGTCAAAAATTTGGCGAGCCAGTACAATAAAACATAAAACAACAAGTCCTCGTGAAGTTAAAAAAAAGAAAAGAAGATGCGAACGCGGTGGGTATCCCAATAAAAATCAAGGAAAGCGACGAAAATAGAGAATGATGATAATAACGAATTACAGAAACGGACGAAAAAAGAGGAGGAGACGATAGAGAAAAGTAAAGGATGGGAAGAAGATAATAAGAGTTCGGCTTTACTCTGAGAAAATAGGAAAATACGAGCGAAGAAGTAATAAAGGGTGTAAAAACCGCGGGAGGAGAGAAAATAGGAAAATGAAATATGTGCTTCGAATGAAACGGAGCGGATGAGCCAAGAAGCTAAGAGAGAAAGAAGAAACGGGGATATGAAATTCGCCTGGAATTTTCACCCGTTGAATGAATGAATCGCGAATGATAAGGGAAGGGAGGAAGTGATAAAACGATAAAGTGTAATAATCGATGTAAAATTAAATTACAATTGACGAAATCCTCAATTTTGTTTTAACGATGTAAAAATATTTTATATGAATAAAAAACTGAAATTTGTATCAATTTTTGTCATTATTTTTCGATTTTTGTGGAATTTTTGTCAAGTTTTGCCAATGTTTATCATTTTTTGTTAATTCTTGTTTATTTTTGGACACTTTCTGTAGAATTTTTATCGATTTTTTTAGTTGTTAAAATTTGTTGTTTTATTGCGGATTTTTGTGGAATATTCATCAATATTTTTCAAATTTTTATGAATTTTTGGTAGATTTTTATCAATTTTTTCATAAATTTTTTCCTATTTCTGTTAATTTTTGCTGATTTGAAAAAAAAGAATTGTTTTAATTAAAAATTGAACTAAATAATTGGATAAAGTATATACGAGAAAAGAACAGAAGCGAAGAAAACGAAACGGAAAGGGAGAGAGAGAGAGAGGGGAGGGTATAAAACGTAACGTCGGAACGGCAAAATCACAGGTATTGAAAACGTCAAGAAGCCGACGGCGACGAAAATCCAGGCGAGACGATTCGTCCGACCGACGTGGATCAAGGATGATAATAATTGGTCGAGAAAAGAACTTCTATTCGAAAAAAGGAAGAGGAAGAGGAAGGCGAAGAAGAACGAAGGAATGCGGTGGAAGAACCTTGCATTAAAACGAACTACCGTTGTAGTAGAAGTAAATGATGCTGATGATGATGAAGTTGGAACAAGACAAAAACAAAACCAAAAAAAAAAAAGATGAAGACTCGAAACGACTTTGAATCGTTTGAGAAACTTAAACTGCTAATTCCCTCCATTCGCGATTTGAAAAATCCGAAAGACCACCCATGTGTAATTTTGTTGTAGTTGTTGTTTTTTTTTTTTTTTTTTAATTACGATTCGTTCACGGTCTTAATTCGTCGAGAGGAATGGAATTTTTTTGTTTCTTGAATTCAATTTTTCTCGATTAAAAAGGCGAGAGTGTAAAGTGCCGTTTATATGTGTGTGTGTATGTGTGTGCGTGTACGTTAAAATTTATAAATCGTGACGTTTAATTATTATATATAATATTTTAAATATAAAATATATCAAATTCAAAAATGAAAAAAAAAAACAATCGAGTTGTTCATGACCTCCCAGAGCGACTAAACCTCCTGGAAGATGGTCGCGGGTGGTAGTAAAAATATATCCAAATACTTTTGAGGAATCAGTAGAAAAAGACGGAATCGAAGAAGAAGGCGATCTCGGCTTGAAATAGCGATTGTTGAAAATGTGTACAGCAACGCGACGACACAATTGAAGATTGTATAATGCCAACAAAAAATGAAAGTATAGCAACTTGGAAAGTGAACTTTGAGGCCAATTTCAATTCGAAAAGGACTAAATATAAAAAAATGTGACGACGATGAAGTGCTCATATAGGAATTGACTCGTCGCTTGTGTCGGATCTCGGAGATTTTTTTTTCCCTTTTTAATTTTTGTCTATTTAGATTACTGATTTCTGTCAATGTTTTTGTTTGTTCAAATTTATATTAGATTGCCAGTTTTTGTCACTTTTTTGTTTAAGATTGTTAAAATTGATTATGACGAATTTAAAAGAAAAAAAAATAGGAAAGTAAAAAATCGAAAAAAAGAGGTATAAAGGAGATGAGAATTTATTGTACAAGTCGAAGGAGTCGAAAAATTCAAGAATTATGAAAAATTGAGATAACTCAATAAAAGTAAAGAATACATAATAAATAAAGTTGACGAAATAATGGCAAAAATCATAAAAACATTCATGAAAACGTGGACAAAGTAAATACAAATGAATGAAAAGTGACAGTAGAAGACGCAACAGTTTATTACAAAATATACAAAAAGTGCAAAATTGACGAAAAGTTAAAAAAATAACAGCAAAGTTGATAGAAATTTAAAAACATTAGACTTTAAAAGACGTTAATAAAACTGTAAAAGGATAAAGGTTGACAAAACTTGTATAAGAGATAAAGTTGACAAAACTGTAAAAAGAGCAAAGGTGACAAAAAGAGCAAAAATTGTCAAAATGATGAAAAGTTGATGAAAATAAAAAAGTTGAGCGACAATACAAAAAAAGAGCGAAGGGTGATCCTATTATAAAATGAGCGAAAGTTGATGAAAAAAGAGGTTAATAGCCGACAAATTTTAAAAAATGGCCAAAGTTGCTAAAATTTTAAAAAAGGTAGCCGCAATGCATGAAGACAGAAAATTGATGAAAAATAAAAAAGGGCGAAAATGACGAATGGTAAAAAAAACAGAAAAAGTTGATAAAAATTAAAATTGGAAAAAAAATCATACGTTAACAAAACTATATAAAGAATAAAGGTTGACAAAACTGTAAAAAAAAGATGACAAAACTGATATAAAGTGGCAAAAAAATTACAAAAAAAGAGAAAAATTTTCAAAAAGGTGAAAAGTTGAAGAGAATAAAAAAATTAAGCAACTAATATAAAAAGAGCGAAAGTATTATAAAAATGATCGAAAGTTGATGATAATTTAAAAAAGATTAAAAGTTGACAAAATCATGGAAAGAGCAAAAATTGATGGAAATTTAAGAAAAAAGAATAAACCTAACAAATTTTTAAGAAGACAAAAAGTTGACATAAATTATAAAAAGAGTCAAAATTAAAAAAGAGCAAAATTTGAAAAAAAAATAAAAAAAAAATAATAACCGACGATAAGTTGAAACGGTACTTTGCGCGGGACTTTCTTATATACCTTTATTCCTCTAGAAGTTTTTCTCCCCTTAAAAATTTGTTACAAAAATTTACCAAAAATTGATAAAAATTTATCAAAAAATTAATAAAAACCTACGTATTCTTTGTCGATTTTTTCAATACTTTATTTTTTTGTTGTTGTCATTTTTCACCATATAAATTCGAAACCGATCATGGAAAATCCGTCTTATCACGCAGTACAGTAACGATAGCATTCTGATCTTTCGCTTAAAAAAATGTTTTATTTACATTATTTTTTTTTGTTTTTTTTTTTGTTTTCACTTTTTTTGTTGTTTTCTTTTTCCCGGTTCATTATTTACATCGACATCGTCCTCGTCGCTCCCCAATTGTTTGAAAACATCTCTTCAATTTCTCTTCTCTCGTTTCTCCTTCGCATTCTCCTCCCTCCGTTTCGCTCTCTCTCTCTCTCTCTCTCATACACACTCGCTCACTCGTATTTTCCGGCTATCCCTGTCTATCTGTATATCCGTATCTCTCTCTCTCTCTCTCTCCTCGTCTAAGGCGCGTCGGCTCGTTCGCTATCCGAAACTCGAGTGTCGGGCGGAGTGGGAGAAGGCGCGCGCGAGGGACACTCGTCAGAGTCGTCAGTTAGACTAGACTCGTCAGTTACTCGCTCGCGACGAGGGCCGGCAGTCGCGATTGTCCCGTATAGGCTCGGCGCGCTCTTAAGCTCTTAAACGGGGGAGCCTTTCCCCGTTTAAAGGCGAGACAAATCGCCGCTCGTTATTATATATATACATACACTGAGACTCGCTTATCAGGCGAGCGAGCGAGCGAGCGAGCGAGTCTCGACGGCGACGACGACGACGTCCGACGACCGGTATATATCCCCGCTTTAACGGGTGATGGACCCAATCTTACGTCGGCAGTGTACGTTAATTCACGACGACAGTATAGTAGTGTGTAAGGGCCGCATATTAGCACGAGCTGTTTACGCGATTTCTTGAATGGCAGAGCCGGCGTTCATTCAGCATCCTTTCCCGGTTTTTACGAGCGACGCTCATTTACTTTTAAAGAGAGAGAGAGAGAGAGAGATAGAGATGGAAAATAATTGATCGGAAAGGGGGAGAGAGGGAGAGAGAGAGAGATGACATTTCAGTGACAGTTTCGGCGGTACGTAGGCGTCATCGGGCCGAGGCAGACGTCGGACTTGTAAATTGGTCGGATTCTACCCCGGAGAGGATGACTAAATATACATATAAATACGCGTGAGCCAAGTCGAAGCGTGAGGCTCGACGAAAATAGTCGAGATTCGCAAAAGGCGAACCGATTATTATATGCATATACATATATACCGAGACCGACTGCACAAACTGCACATATATATATATATACTTGTATCGCGACTGGACTTATCGTTCGCGCGTTTACTTATACATATATATATATATAAGTGCTGCTACGAAAGTTATCAGAGAGAAGCGAAAATGCGCGCGTGTGTGTGTGTGTTTTTTTTTAACGATATCGAGATAAGAAGAAGAAACAAAAAAAAAAAAAAGATTTTTAAAGATAACGTCGAAAAGTTTGGATTGAAAATGACGGGGAGAATTTGAAAATTCAAATGGAATACGAGTGATTATCGACGAAAATCATGAATGAAAAGGTTCGACGACGATTTCAACAAGTGCGAAAGTGTCTGGATTTTCGAAAGAGTTACAAAAGGAAAGGGTGTATACCGGGAAATCGTGGGCTTGTTTACGTCTTAAAGTCGACTGGGGCGCTCCGTATGTATGTATGTAATCGTGCCGCGAAATGTGCCGAGCGAGAATTTCCACAATTTCGTCGAGGGCACTCGCGAAAATAATCAATGACTTTCACGATTCATCGCGACGAGGAGTGCACACACGCATATATATGTATACTTGGATTACGATTACGCGATGCTCGGATTCGAAATTTTCCATTTTTTTTTTATTATTTTTTCATTTTTTTAAATTTTTTGTTTAAATTAGAGATTTGTTATTAAAATGACAAGAGAAGGATGATTTTAAAGGAATTGTTTTCAAGTGATGATTTGTAAAACAAAAAAAGAATGACGAGGAAAATGATGAAAAACAAGAGAAAAAGTAAAAAAACAAAAATACAAAAATCGACGAATTTATCGTGAAAATTTCAATCGACGACTTTACACATTTCTCAAAGTGAAATTCGATTTTCGTATATTTCGTCGAATCAAATTTTTCAAGTGATGAATTGTGGAAACGAAACATAAACAAAATTATCAAAAATACGAGAAAAAGCAAAAAAAATAGAAATAAAAATATGGAAAACTCGACAAAAACGAAAAAATTCATGTTTACAAAAATCGACGAATTTATGGTGAAAATTTGAAAAATGGAGGATTGTTTTTTTTTTTCATAAAAAAAAAGAATTAAAAAAGAGTTATAAAAAGTGACTTTATTAAATTGACATCAGAAATATGGTTTTAAAGTAAACTTTTTCAAGTGATTTGTGAAAACAAAACAAAAAAAAATGATGAAAAACAAGCGCAAAAATAAAAATAAATAAATAAATAAATAAAAAATTAGAAAAATCGACGAAAACGAACAAATTCATGTTTACAAAAATCGACGAATTTATGGTGAAAATTTCGATCGACGATTTTTTTTTAAGTGAAATTCAAATTTCGTATATTGTTCTCGATTGCGATTGTTGATAACGAATATTTCCTCGAATCGGAAGTTGAAAAATCGAGGATTATTTTTTATTTTTTATAAACGTTTTTCATAAAAAACAAGAATTAAAAATCGGAGTTAAAGAAAAGTGACTTTATTAAATTGACATCAGAAAGATGGTTTTAAAGTAAACTTTTTCAAGTGATGATTTGTGAAAACGAAACAAAAAAAAAATGACGAAAAACATGTACAAAAAAAAAAAAGAAAAATATGGAAAATTTGACGAAAACGAAAAAATTCATGCCGAATCGGAAGTTGAAAAATGGAGTATTGTTTGTTTTAATTTATTTTATAAACGTTTTTCATTAAAAAAAAAGTATAAATCGTAGTTTAAGAAAACAAAAATACTTTTTAAACTTTTTAAATACTCTTTAAAGTGAAATCAGAAAGACGATTTTAAAGTAATTCTTTTCGCGAGATCCTATTGCTTTTGCAAAAGTGAATCATTTGTTTTTCATTCAAGCGGCACGATCCTCGAATTGTTGATTGATCGATTATCGAATTGCTCGTCGTTGTCGAGCGATTGTTTACAATTTTACAAATTTCCAAAAGTCAGACGTGATTTTTTTTTTTTTCTTTCTCTTCACTTTATATCATACATAATAGTAACAATTTCGAAAGAATGGACAATTTTTCGCGTCTTCGTGAGTGACAAGAGTGAGAGAGGCAGATAATTGATAAAATTGAAAAAAAATGAATATCGACGCAGCGTCGTATCGTATACGAGCCGATATATATATATATATATATGTATATATAGGAAAAATCTCGGCGGCGATCAGCTGTTCGCGAGCGAGTGCGTCGTGTTGTGACTCGGCTATACAACGTGATTTTCTCACACGTAGTTTTACGTCGTGCACGGCGTGATGTCGGCGACTCGCCGTGGCTTGCTACAGGAGCGCTAAAAATATACGCGCAGTTTGGTCCGCGAACGCGAAAACAACGGATCGCGATTAATTTCGGCCAATGAGAATCGGAAGGCGAGTTTTCAGCGCGTTCCCCGTGATTTTTCCGCATTTTCCGAGACGCTTTTGCGCTCGCGTGATAAAACCGCTTATACGCGCGAGATAACGACGATAAACGTAATCGCGTTAAGTGAATAATATGCCGTAATTAGCGACGGTGATTGTATACATGTATATATATATATATATATATGACGAAGAAAAATAAATGAAGGACGGTATGATGACGGCTGCCGCGAAACGTCGAAAGTATTCGGGAAGTAATTCGGGAGAAATTGTGTAATGTGCGATGAAGAAGAAAAAATGAGCGATCGATAAGTATATAACGTTGTGTCAAATAATGAATAATGTCCCCCTGGTTACTCATGAAAATCGCGAGACTCTTGATTTTTCCAAATAACTGTTGAAAATGGTGACGGCAACGAGAGTGATTGTGTTGCGAATACGTTACCAATGTGTCACGAAAAAGTTGCGAAAACGTTACGTAAACGTTACGAATATGTTCCGGAAATATTGCGAATAAGTTGCGAAAACGTTGCGAATAAAATAAAAAACCGTAAAATTGACAGAACTGATAAAAATTGAGAAGAAAAGTGAAGAATAACAAAAAGTTGAAAGTGATAAAGTGCAAGGAACAGACGTTGAGAACGGCCAGTAGTAATCGAGGAGGGAAAGTCGAGCAAAGAAACGGGAATAACAATTAATACAAGTTTACAAAAGTCTAGGGGAATCAACAAGAATAAAGTTGAAAATGATGCGGTGAATATAAGCAAAAGTTGAAATAATGTCAAAAGTCGGAACAATGACAAACGTCGATAAAGTGTCAGGAAAGATATTAGGATAGTTGATAAGTAAGAGCGGACGAAAGTTGATAAAAATTGTGACAATGATCGAGAGTGGAGAAAATCGGCAAAGGTTGATAAAGCGAGGAATTGGCAGAAATGTATAAGAGAGTTTGACAGAATTCGCAGGAATCGACAAAAAAAATTGTGAATGACAAAATGACATTGAAAAACTAGGGAATAAGTATAAAAATTGACAAAGGCTTACAAGAAAATGTGACAAAAGTTGATAAAGTTCAAATAAAAAGTTGATCTAATAATTGAAAAAGTATAAATTACATTAAAAGTCACATATACGTATGAAAGTTGATAATGTAGACAACGATTATTCAAGGCCGACAAAGTTGATAAAATTTGACGAGTTTGGTAAAAAACGAAGAATCGTTGACAAGAATTACGTAAGTTGATGGAATTGGAAAATTTGGAGAAATGAAAACTCTTAACGAAACGTTGTCAAAAACCACCGAGAAGTTCATAAAAGCAAACAAAGCAGAAACAAACGAATTTGAAAGGAGGACTTACAAAAATCGATTGAATTTGACAAATTCGAAAAAAAGTTGAATGCGATCAAAAATGTTAAAGTCACTTTGTAAAAATGAGAGAAATGTTAAAAAATGGAAAAGTTGATAACAATTGAGAAAAAATAGCTACAATTTTATGACGACAAGTCTATAAATGTCAAGGAAAAGTTGATAAAGTTACGAAAACCGCAAAAGTTGACAAAAACGATAAAAAGAACCGTAATTAAAAAAAAAAAAAACTCTTTAGAATCGAATTAATAAAAATTGACAACGTCCGCAATAATATAATTGTAAAAGGATCCAGAGTCGACAGAAATGATGAATCAAGCAAAAGTTGACAAAAATCATGAACAGTTCATGATTATATAATGCAAAAAAAGTCTGTAAAAATCAAATTTATATAAAGATCAAAAGTTGATAACATTGTAAACGGAGAAAAAAATTGGTAAAATCATAAAAAGTTCAAAAGTTGATAAAGTTCTAAAAAGATCAAAAATTAGATAAAATTTGAAAAAAATAAATAAAAGTTGTTAAAAACGATTAAAAGGAGAAAAATTGTAGAAAAAAAAATAATCAAGCCGAACGATATTGAAGGAATTCGTAACAAAAATTGAATTAATCAATAAAGAGAATTAAAAAAAAAAAAAAACAATGAAAACAAAAGATGATGAGAAAGCATTTCATTCGAGCGACTGATTTAATACATTTAATCGGATGTAAATAACAATAGAATCGCTGACAGCGACGCGACAACGTCAAACAAAGATAACGATATTAGCATCGAAGATTAATGACAGCGACAAGTGACGCAAATAAACGACAACGTTAAAAACTAGTGACGTCACTTTTCGACTACGTCACTAATCAACGTCACCGATCAACTTGCGCGTTGATGTCGAATAAGTACAATCATAAACAATAGCAACGCGATGAGCCTGACAATTTTTGCTCGCCATCATCGGAGACTCCATTTTCTATACGGAAACATTTTCGTGCACTTCACAAATCGCTCGAATAAATCGAGAATAATGGACGAGAAACTGATTAATTTCCATCAATAATTTCGGATGTCAATAAGCAAACAAGGCATTTTTTTTATATCGTCACAATGGCAATTCGCTAAAACACTTGAATTTACCATTGCTCGACAACCAATGCTGACAGAATCGTAATATAAACGATAACGATAACAGAATTTCATATATGTATATATATTCCCTAATCTCGACATTACGCGGATCTCCTTTTAATTCGCGCTTTTAAAAGTCGACGGATATACAACGGTGCGCCGGGAAAATTTAAAATATGCAAATATTTTTCGATGCAATAATTATAAAAAAAGAAAAAGGACAGGAACGTTTACGTTTTTATAACGTATGCGAGGAAACGAACGCTCTTTTAAAATGCGTTTGTTCGAAAGAGCGTGAAACGCGCTGGTTAAACGTATAGTTATTTACATTCGGGATTTTTCCGTTTTTCCAAAAAGAGGTACAAACAAAAAATCTGTGCCTCATCTTTTTTATGCACTATACTCGTATATCGAATCGTCGAATCGAATGTTTTTTTTTAACGATACTAAAAGCGACGTTTATTATCGATATATACATATATACGTTTATCAACGGAAGAACTATGCAGATTTCCATTGATTCGGCCGAAATTGATTGATTATCCGTGAAATCAAGCGACAATATGGAAATGCACTTTGAAGAGTGGCGATAACGATATAACGTATATATGTATTCGAGCATTGAAATTCATTCGTCGCGAACGTTTTCAAGAAAACGGAAAAATTGGCGATGCAAGCTTCGTCGATGCGATAATGCCGAGTCTTATCAGTTTTAGCCAACGCAGCGGTAACCCTGGTTTCGTACTCTCTCTCTCTCTCTCGCGCGCGCGCGGTTAGCGCGAATGACCAATTTATTGCGATCGCCAAGTCGAAATTAACGCAGAGTCGTGGAGCGATAACGAAATCGTCTTGTTTTTCTGCCTCTTTTAAAATGGTCAGCACGTCTTTCGACGGCAAATCGTCGTCGGCGGCGTTCTTCTGAAATTCGCGAATTCCGACGCCGACGATGAACGAAGATATTGAGATTTCGCCGTAGTAAATCATTTTTATTTCCTTTTTGCCATTGCGATACCGCGCCAATGACAAAATTGAAATAAAGCGAATTTCGCGGAACGCCCATATCTTAATGAGAATATTAATTAGCTGTTTTCTTTTTTTTGTTGTCGTCGTTGTCATATATAGAAGTGATAATTGAGGAGGGGAGCCCGGCAAAAATTGCGCTCAGTGCCGTATGTATACGATGTATTGTGACTTTAATGGCCGAAAAGTGTGAGAGATAAAATGACATTCAAATTTCGTTAAGGCGTTAGTGAATTACGCTCGTGCTGCGGACATTTTAAACTGGATTTGTCGGAAGAAGTGTCGTGGCGAGCGGCCGAAAAATTGATACGAGCACGATGAGGGGGATGGCGGCCCCCCCTCGTTCGGGCCCTGAGGCCCGGGTGCCGCCCCTGTGAGGAGGAGAAGCCCTCATGTCTACCTCGCCAAGACACGCATCGGTAGAACGCCTGGAATGATGGTATGTTGAAACTGATTGAAATGTATATGTATACATATATATATATATATGTATATACACGACAGGTCGCGTCGAGATCGGCGAATCAGATTCGCCGATCAATCGATCATTGATTTGAAGAAAATTCTTTTCTGATTTCGCCCTTACAACGGCGGCTTTCTTTTTCCTCAATTAACAACCCGTACAATTGTCTATATACATTAAGACTTGTTATCGTTGATATCAAATACAATATGAATACGATGGGACCTACAAGGGGGGGGGGGGCACGGAACCCCGCGCGTACGCTCCTGATGATTACGCACGTATAGGCGCATATCGATGTACGTATATATATATATGTGCGCGCAGGACAATAGATCGTCCGTCCGCCTAACGGCATTCTAGCGGTCGCTTCGCTATTCTCGCTCGTTCGCTCGCTCGTTCTCGCCCGATTATATATACGGGGAGGAGGGCAGCCGACGACGACGCACTATACTCCCGAGTGCCGTGTCCCAACAGGCCGGGTTCGTCTGCTCGCGTTTTGTTCGCGTTTCGTGCAACATCGGCGTCCCTGTCTCTCTCTATACGACGTTACGATTCCGTTGCACTAATGAACGGTTCGCGAATCGGCCAATCGGTGAGCGGCGGAGCGCCTGCGCTTCGCCGTAGGTAATAGAGGAGCTTAAAGAGCCGAGAGGCGAAGAACAGTTAAACCGACAAGCCGCTCCTCGGGCCCTTTCCCAATCCGATTTCCTAGAGAGAATGCGACTTTTGAGACGAGTCGCTGCACGTTTTCATCGCTCCCTGTCATTCGGCGCCGTTATGTGCGCCGCTGAATGCTGTCGACGGGCTCGCTGTATATACGTGATGTGCGGGTAACGTCCGTGTTACCGGTGGCGCGGCAACGACAACCCACGACGAACGTATAGCGACCATTCGCGTCGATGACGAGCGACAAGTTTTCGGAATACTCGTAATTCGACGTCAAAGTTGTCAACATTGTCAATGCGTTGTCATATTTGTCAACTTTGGTTTGTTGGTTTATACGTTGTTGTCAAACTCGTCACAGTTGGTTTGTGACAATTTTCAGCGTCATAGCAAGTCGATGTTGTAAATGCGTCGTCATATTTGTCAACTTTGACGGTACATCGTCAACATTGTCCATATAAGATGTCAACATTATCGACGTGACATGTCAATATTGCCAATGCTCAATTTACTGCTTATATGTTGTTGTCAAACTCGTCACAGTTGGTTTATGACAATTTTCAGCGTCGATGTTGACAATGCGTTGTCATATTTGTCAACTTTGACGGTACATCGTCAACATTGTCCATATAAGATGTCAACATTGTCAACGTAAGATGTCAACATTATCGACGTAACATGTCAATATTGCCAATGCTCAATTTACTGCTTATATGTTGTTGTCAAACTCGTCACAGTTGGTTTATGACAATTCTCGGCGTCATAGCAAGTCGATGTTGTAAATGCGTCGTCATATTTATCAACTTTGACGGTACATCGTCAACATTGCCAACGAAAGATGTCAACATTATCGACGTAAGATGTCAACATTGCCAATGCTTCACTTACTGCTTATATGTTGTTGTCAAACTCGTCACAGTTGGTTTATGACAATTGTCAGTGCCATAGCAAGTCGATGTTGTAAATACGTCGTCATATTTATCAGCTTTGACAGTACATCGTCAACATTGTCGGTGCGCTTCCAACATTGTCCGTATAAGATGTCAACGTTGTCGACGTAAGTAGTCAACATTGTCAATACTTTACTCACTACCCACATATTGTCGTCAAACTTGTCACAGTTGGTTTATGACAATTTTCAACAAGTTGGTGTCGTCATTCGTCCTTAAACGCTATCATCGGCCAATGATATAAAATGACGTATGTCGTGAAATTGACGACAGCATGAATGACAATATGATCCGTGTCTTTCGACGATTGTCAGGTCAATTGATCATTTCATGTTGTCATTATTGCTCGTTGTTACAACACCTTTTCTCACTCACTTCTCAGTTGTCAAAATTACTTTTTATTCTCGTTGTCATAATCCGTTCTCATCATTGAAGTTGTCATCATTTTTGCAAAGAAAACTTAAAATACGTTTGTCACCATCGGTCGTTGATAGTTTTTAAATCATTTGACATCGTGACGCGTTGTCAATGTTGCAATTAATTTCTAGCGTTTACATGTCGTAAATCGCATTTGTTATTTGTTTCCGTAATTCGTTCCTACACGTAAATTTAATGACATTGAATGATGACAACGATTTGTCACAGCGAATGTTGACAATTCATAATAAATAGAAATGAAGAAAACAAATAATGACAACCTGAAATGATATCGATTAATTAATCAGCGGTAGAGAGTGAATGACAGATTGAGGGTAATGTAAAACCATCGTCTGTTGTCATAGCAAAAATTAAATATGACGATAAGTGATAACAACGTGCAATTGTCAACGAATGATATTCTGAATACACTTATACGATAATAAAGGTGAAGTAATGAAAATAATATAGAACGACCGAGATTGATGACAATGAAATAAGACAATTAACAAAGACAGGGTATTGCAACGATGAATGGGATTATTCAATAATGTCAATAAGAGCGTTTAAGAAATTGAAATTCCCAAAGGGTAACGTGACAATACTCATAGAAATGGACAGATTTAAGAGAAAGAATAAACTGACGAGAGCGGCGAGAAACTACTTCTGACTAATGGAAAAGAGAAAACAGACGAAAATACGGCTGAAATACGAGTAAGCAGAAGAGAGACCGAAGTCAAGAAAGAGAATGGAGTCGTAAGAAAATGAGAAAAGGCGAAGAACAACGAAAGAGCATTAGCAAGCTGTGTATGAATGGAAAACGAAATGAAATAGGCAAAGCAGCAGACGAGCGGCGAAAATGCAAGACATTGAAAACGCGATGGGTATAGTAAAGAGACGAGTACGGTTCAACATTCAATGACAAAGGGTCAATGACAACTTGAAAGATTTTGACTACGAATAATAATAATAATAATAATAATAATAATAATAATAATAATAATAATAATTTTAATAATATTAGTAATAATACTAAAAGAAGATTATACGTTACCTTTGCGATTAATGGATATGAAGGTTGACACAATAATTGTCGAATTGTTAGCATGCGATACTATCAATTAGTTTGACAATTATTCAGAATGATTGACAATTTACTTATGTACTTGGTATAACTTTATTTGACAATTACACAACGAATTATGAGAAAGAATGATGGCAAGAAGTAATGACAACAAATAATAATGCCAACGAATAATACCAACAAATGACAACAGATAATTATCACAACGAAATGTGACGACGAACGATGACCACGAACAATAATGTCCAGGAACAATGCCAAGGAATGTCAATGAATAATGACAACGAATTATAGAAACAAACGACGGCAATAAATTTTAACTAGTGATGACAACGAATAATAATGCCAACATAGAATTATGACAACAAAAAACAATGCCCGGGAACAATGCCAAGGAATGCCGTCGAGTTGTGACAATGAATTACAATAAAGAATGACGACGAATCATAGCAACGAATGATGACAACGGGTGACAACGAATGACAACGAATTATAACAACGAATGACGACAAGGAATGATGACAACAAATTTTAACAAATAATGATAAAAATACCATTAACGCTAATAACAAATGATGACGAATGACAATGTATAACAGGAAATAATGCAACGAATGACAACGGCATGATGTCAAAGTAGAATGACAACGAAATTCGAGCAAGGAATTTCGATGACATTAGAAATCACACAGCAGCGACGACGAAGTGCTTTAAATGAAAATGAACGACGACAATTAGCGCGCGACATGGTTCTTTCGCAGAGTTCACTTGAAATTCATGATCGAAAAAAAAAAATGGCAATGTCGCGACCGTCGACGAGAGCGCCGACCCGTGGTTGGATTCATTTCAACGAGATCAACGGCGGGTGAGCTCGCTCGCGCGCGCGCGTTTTTGTTTCTCAACCGTTATCACGGGATGCGGATGCGCTAATCTGTTTCTGAATGGGCGAACTTCGCATCGCGTACAATAATAATTATTCCGTGCGATACGGTACGGTGCGCCACGGAGCGGCGCGTTTGTTACTCGAATACTTGCGTTACAGTTATAACTGCGGAATACAGAGTAGTTCTGCCGACTCTCTCTGATATATATATATATATATATACGCGGGCGGCGGAGCGGTGGGCCGCGTGCCGAGATCGAGGAACTAAATGCAAAGTAGAAAGAGAGCGAGCGAGAGAGTGAAAACGATTCGAAATAACTTTAATTCAATTTCAGATTCGTAACAGTTTTACGCGCTTGTATACATATATATAATACGAATCTGAAATGGCAATTGAAGATGGATGTCGCTGCCAATACTCGTTGTCAATACTTGTAATTGTTGTCCCTCGATATCCTCGGTTGAAGTTATCCGGCGTCACTTATAAGTTGTCAGTATAGACCAATGCCATCGAATGTCAGTCACATTGTTGACTCTCTGACAATAAGTGGTGGAGGGGCTTTCTGCTCTTGTGTTGTCCGGAACAATTTCCGTAAATCACAATAATTATCGAATTACAACTCAATCACGCAAATCCCAGCAAATGATGCCAACGAATGACAACGAATTATAACGAATAACAACAGCGAATGACAAGCAATGATGGCAACAAACTTTAAGAAAGAATGACAACAAAAAAAAAAACAATAATATCAACGAAGACAGACAACGAATAACAATGAATTACAATAACGAATGATGGCAACAAATTTCAACAGAAAGTGATGAGAATAAATAATAATTCCAACGAATAATGACAGCGAATGACAACGAATTATAAAAATGAATGATGACAAAAATGATGATAACGAATGATGATAACGAATGATGATAACGAATGATGATAACGAATGACAACAACGAATTATAACAAATCAAAACAGCAAATGACAAGCAATGATGGCAATAAACTTTAACAAAGAATGACAACAAAAAACAATAATATTAACGAATACTTGCAACGAATAGCAAGGAATTACAATCACGAACGATAATAACAGTAATGATAATGAATAATGGCAACGAATGACAACGAATTATAAAAGTGAATGATGACGATGAATGATGATAACAAATAATAATGGCAACGAATAATGACAACGAATTTTAATAATGAATAATGACGAAGAATGACGACAAGGAATGCTGATAACGAATGACGACGACGAATGATGACAAGGAATCAGAAAAAAGAACAAGTATGGATAATGCACCCTAAATGAGGGATGATTAGACGAAACTTACGTAACCCGTGAGATTATAGCGAACGATTGTCATTGACAAGTTCTACTGATCCGTGACAACTCAAGTTTCGACATCAAGTAGCGATGAGATGTTTATTGTTGTCAAAAAAAAAATGTTATTCATCCCATCCCACGATTCGTTGTCATTCGTTGTCAATATTGTTTCATTACATCGATATGACGTAACGTCATGTGTCTTCGTCATTGTTTGTTGTCATTATTTGCTAATGGAATACTTGACCTTCATTAGTTTTTTGACAACTACTCGGCCTGTAGTCGTTGTTATTGTTATGACGATTTTGTACGTAATAATCGAAGTATATTTTTCGTTGCCTCTTGTCATTAATCGCTGTCATCTACTGTTGATATTGGTGATGGGATTTTTGATCGATAGTACTAACTCCTTCATTGTCCACTATTGCCAATAAAGTGTCGCGAATGGCTAAAGATCCAAAATATCTTGAGAAACTAAAAAAATTGTCAAAAATCTGTAATAAAACAAAAAAAAAAAACATGAAAATGTTGAAAATTGTTGTTATAAAATGAAATATATGACGATCGCAATTCCAGCCAGAATCTTATTCACCGCCAACTAATTTCATCGCGCAAAATGATTTCTCGTTCTCATCGCGCTCATTTCTTACCGTTCGTTAGTTCATGCCCGTTTCCCCCTCCCCAGCCGACCTTTTTCACCCCGCTTTACATTCACGCTCTCTCTCTCTCTCTCCGTCGTTATCGTATTATCGCGATTACCATTCCATCTTGCTCGTTGCTCCCCCGTATATACTATCTCTCCCTTATTGTCGCGGCAGATCGGCGGCGCCGCGCCGCCCTGCAACGCTATAGGGGTCGCGCGAGCGTGAAGGGTTATATAGTACACGTATGCAGCGCCCCACTGATGTACCTTTCGATATATATATATATATATATATATATATATGCATATAGTACCGTATAGCAATGCCGGTGCGTGCGTACGTGCGTATACGGCGGCGCCGAAAGGGGGGTGCCGGTAGCGCCCCGCGAGTGGTGGCGATGATAGTGGGGGGAGGGCGGAGTGTCATAACAGGGGAATGAGCCTCGGCCGAGTGCCGCCGAGAGAACAGGCGGCTCATGGCTGCGCGCCGCGGAATTATTTATACCTCTTGATTACACCCGAGTTCCAACGACCACACGCCGGAAACGGCCGGAAACGCACGAGCGCCTGCCGTCGTCGTCGCGACACTGCGCTATATACGGGACGACGCCGTGGGATTAGCACATATATATGTAGGGGGGGGGGGGTGATGATTCGGGGGTGCTATACCGATTTGCGCGAATTTCATCCCCTTACTCCTTTTCCTCTTTTGCTTTCGCTACTTTTTTTATAACGTCTTCAGTGATGGTGGCGCTTTGTCTATATGTGTATTTTCATTGTAAGTGTCTTTTTCGTATACAAGTTTATTTGTTGTTCTTCTTATATTTTTTGTATTAAATAACATTAAGGTGGTTCTAAAGTAGAGCAGTTACCGACCGAGTTTTTCAACAATAAAAGTTTAAATAAAAAGTGATAGAAACGTTTTTTCAGAATTTGGGCTTTGGAAGGTTGATTCTACATAACATATACAATCTTGAAAAAAATATGGATGAAATTGGTTCAAAATTAACCGAGAATTATTCGAAATAAATTATTTTCTCTTACCAGCACCAAAAATAATTTAGTTCGGACAATTCTCGTTTAATTTTGAACCAATTTCAGCGATATTTTTTTGAAGATTGTATACGTCATGTAGAATCACCCTTCCAAAGCCCGAATTTTGAAAAAATGTTTCTATCACTTTTTATTTAAACTTTTCCTGTTTTGAGGTTAGGTCGGTAACTGCTCTACTTTAGAACCACCTTAATGGATATTACACTCATTTTCTGATTGTTATCATTATTATTATTGGTTTTTTTTTAATGTGGAATTTTTATTACATTTACGCATCGACAGATGAGGGCCAGAGTATTTCCGTGCGCAAAGTAGCACTTTACACACTCGTTTCGAAAACCAGTATCGGCTGAATAAATAAAGATAATGCTGGAAGAGTTGACTTTAATCACTGAAATCGGACGACTTGAGTTTACTTTACCCACGTGATTACAAAAAAGTAGGCTGCCCAAGTCGCGCGTAAAGGTATACTTTTACGCCCGCGTTATAAAATATTCATTATTCACAACGAGATATTACGGTCATCGGTGGCTTTGAAAAATTCCTCGTTTTATTTACACATCCGTCTGCATGTGTGCGTTCAATGACCGAGCCTCTTTAATGTCAATTGCCGCATGCGGCCGATAAAAAATAGCAATGAAATTTCAATTTTGTCGAAATTCCACCGTAAGCCGCCATGCTTTTGTTGACTTTATTGTTGTCGTTGCCACGCCGCCGCGCGAAACTAGGTCGAACTCGCTTTACATATACATATATATATATATATTTTTTTTTTTTGTATATGTATACACATGTATACATAGGCGAGGATTGCGCGTCCCTTTTGCGCATTGCGTACACCGTCGAGCTCGAAATCCGATTCGACGATTACCACCGTTTCAATCGCCCTTTATCGTACGTTCGCCCCGCAATTTATTATCTGGCTTTTTAATTAACGCGTTCGAATGAAAAACGAGAGAAGAGGGCCGCCGAGAGCGACAAGCAATATTGGAAAATAAACAAATCGCCGATTCGCGATTGGATATCACTCCCTACCCCACACTCTCCCAATAATTGTCCCTCGCTGAAAAATCGCGATAACGATACGCACGACTACCAGCTGCCGGTAAAACAGGATTCGCGAGAGCGTCAACGATCCATTGGTGCCTATACCTTCGCTTCATTTTTGGGAAAGGTAATTGGGAAATGGGCAATTTTCTGTTTTATCGGCTGATTTTTGATGTTTTATTGTTACGTGCAGCTCTGTAACGCACCTAAGTCATTTCTAATGATGTTCACGGAACGACTTACCCTTCGACCTACATTCGAAGGAGTTCCGCTCTCGGAACGTAATTCGGAAATGCTCGGCTGACCCGAAGCCGATGTGGATCATTCGCCGCTCATACGCGAGAGTACATAGACGGGTGCGTATCAGGGGTGGATGGTGTTTGTAAAATTCAAAAGACGTTGCCGCGCAAATATATATATATATATATATATATACGGATGCGGAAGCTCGGTGGTTATCTGGAGGATGTGGAAATAATAAAGAGTGAAAAAAGGGGGCGCCCAAGGCTTTGGAGGCGGGAAAATCTCTCTCTCTCTCTCTCTCTCTGTAGAAGAGGAGGGAAGCGTTTCCTCCGTATATATATCACTACTTCTTCTCGAGAGAGAAAGAGCGAAGGAGAGAGTGAGACAGAGAGAGAGAGAGAGAGCTTGATGGTGGGACGATCGATAGGGTGGACCATATATATATATATATATATAGAGGTGTGTGGTGCACGTGCACGTTTCGGACGCTACTCAAACTCTACAACGGCCAGTTCTCCCATACCTGGGAACATATCATCCTCTACGACCAGTAGTACTGTCGCTCCGACTTACGCGGACCCCGCGTCTCGATATTTGCGAGCGATAAAAACCTGTCTTTTCTCTATATTTCCGGCGATATAACCGCAGACAGTGGTGGAGAACGCCACCACTAGAAATCGAGACGATCGAACGCGGTCGATAAAGCAGAAACTACGCTCGTTTGTCTGTTTTATCGATCGACATATAAAACGGGACATGGGAGAGAAGTAGTTGCTGGCAGGAAAAGCTTGACGTTGTGCTGTTTTACAGATCGGATGTGTCGTGAAATTTGACGCTAATGACTTTTATTTAATTAAAGTATAGGTTACCATTCATCCACGACTTTTTACCGACCGAAGAAATAAATAATTCGTTTCGTTTTATCGTCTGTCTGTGTTACTTTTGAGGGTTATTCTGTCCCACACCCAGAAGAATGATAAGTACCGCGTATCTACTTTACCGACTGAGAATATCGAATTCGAAAAGCGGCCGTTTTTGACAGATCAAGATCGAATTTTTACAACGAAGTAAAAACGAGGGAATCTTTATAGGAGAATTTCAGAAATTTGAAAAAAAAAAAAATCAGAAACAAAATTTTGAAAGAATGGAAAAATCATGTTTATATTTATATTTTTAAAATGTATCAATGCATAAGTATGATTGTATTTTTAAAAAGTCTGGTTCTATAAATAGATTTAAAATCTATCCGTGGTTTCAAACAAAAACTAAACTTTTCCGAACACCCTGTGTATGAACTAGATTGCGGTCACGAAATTGTTTTTTCTTCGAATATGAGAAATATTCTATGTTCCGATTGGAAGTGACGTAATTAAAATTGAAAATATTATTGTTGAGTTTTACAAATGAATCACGGTTTCAAAACAAATCCGATAAGTGTTGAGGTCACTTTTCATATTCGTCACTAGAATACGGAAAATATCTCCGTATATGTATATATATATATATATATATGTATATATACACACGAAGAAAAGCGATAAGACTATATAACGAGACCGTGTAATTTAGTGTTCTGTAACAGCGGCGGGTGGGGGGAGGGGGGGGGGGCTCGTATTATTACAAAGAATTGTAAATTATGAAATTTTCAATTAAACAATCAGCAGATAATTAATTCAACTAATTTAATTTAATTGATTCAATGTGTTCTTTGCTACTTCTAATAGAGAGAAAGAAAAAAAATATATTTTTGCAAATCTAGATGTCGGAGGTTTTACGTCACCGCATTACAATTTCTGCATTATCGATAATTTCATCGCTGTGTCGCGTACATATAATTAGGAACTTTGTACGTATATATGTATATACACATCGCATCATTACAACAAAATTATCTCGTCGAAATTGCATGCCTGTCCGTATATGTGTACGTTATTCATTCAAAAATATTTCAACAACCTCGAGGCTGGAATTCAACTACAAAATACATTTGTATTCCTATCGTAACGATAATTTCGTCGCGTATTATCATAATTCTAAAAGGAGCAATAATTTCGGTTTATTCGCAAAAATAATCGCGGGCGAACTTGGCATATTATATATTTTAATGATTTTTTTTTACACAGTGAAAATTTCCAGACAGTCGTGAGCTCTCGTCATCATCTCGATCCGAAAAGTTTGTCAGTTTTATGGATAAAACGCGTTATCTAACGAAACCAAATCTGACACAACCTAACCTAACTTAATTAAAACCTGAAATTTTAGTCGACATTTACAATAGACTTCGACTTTCGACGAATAGATATGCGGCCATAGTTGCCAATATTTTCTTTAGATGATTTGTCACTGTTACGTTTTCAATTTCAATGTTTTTAACGATTTTTGTCATTTTTCAAAATTTTTGGGCATTTTTGTATTTCTCCTGATTTTCGACAATTTCTACATTTTCGATGATTTCTGTCGTTTTCCAAAATTTGTGACATTTTTGTCACTTCTAAGATTTTCGAATTGTTTTTCATTTTTAAGATTTGTTACTAGTATATTGACTTTTTGGACAGTTTTTTATATCGCCTATTAATTTCCGATCATTTTGACATTTTCAACGAATCCTGACATATTTCGAAATTTTCGTCATGTTTGAAATTTTTGACAATTTGTATTTTTTCATTTTAAGATTTTCGATGTATTTCAATGATTTCTGTAATTTTTTTTTAATTTTCGACTTTTATAAATTGCAAGAATTTTTATCGACATTTCAAGCATTTTTGTCATTCAAAAATTTCGATTTTTCTAGATGAAAATGAGTTAGTCGCACGTATACATATATATATATATAAGCAAAACAATGCAAAATGCACGTTTTAAATTTATGCAAGCTAGAACCGACGGAAATCGAAGGCGACTCTGCTTATCGCTACGGGTCTTATCAGTTTTCTTCGAACGAAAAGATTTTTCACTATCGTCGGAAAATTATTTAACTAATTATACTGGAATATATACATATGTTTCTTTAAATCGATAAAATTATTCATACAAATACTCGGAATACAATCTCGTTTATACAATTCGTTTTCTTCACGTTGTATACATATATATATATATATGGCTTTTATTACAATAGAGTATATATATATATATATATATATATATATATATATAT
>JAPYZR010001073.1:0-77213 GCA_030522945.1 Trichopria nigra
ACATTTCAAAATTTTTTAATAAAAAAATTACAGTTTATACCTTTAAGTATGTACTATTTACTTACAAAAATCTCGCATCCAAAAGTTAAATTGTTGCGCAAAAAAAAAATCATGAAAAAGTCATTTTTTTTACGCTTCTGGGTGTATTGTCCCCCTTAACAAACTCCTCGACGAAAAAAAATAAAATATACCTTTTTGCGACCCTCATTAATTTTTACGCAATATTAAAGCGCGGAATAAAACTTCCATTACTCAGTTCTCTGGAAATAAAATGACACAATTCTTCTGTAATAATTATACAAAGTAACGCAGAAAACGAATAGAGCAAATAGAAGATAACATTTTCTAGTCTCATATAAACTACTTCGTTGGCGTTTCACACAAAAAGCTTTTTCAATTTTACATTCGCGTAATATAAATGCCATTATATGAAAACCACTGTACACCCTTAATTGTAAAAAACGGATGTGCGTGTGTTTTTTTTTTCTTGCAGATGCAATGAAAACCATCAGACGTGTTCTAAATAGAAATAATGCTACAGCTTTTGTCGCACTTGATTTAATTTCCGGAAATATTATATCAAAATTCTGTTCTTGTATATAGTGTCCATTGCCGAGCAAGCTGATGTCATTGATTAATATTGTGTCCGCGGTCTTTCTCGAAGGAAAAATAAAAAGTCATTATAATGTTTTAATTTTGGATTAATGTTAATCCATGAATTTTTTATCCGCCTTATATAGTTATTACTTTTATCCGCCTTATAATATTTATAATTCAAATATGGACATTATAATGTGTTTTATTATACGGAAAAGTATTCTTATGAGGGATAATTTAAAATTCCACGCAGTATTAAAGTAAATAACGCAATATATATCAAATTATCGTGAAAATTAATATATAAGAAATTAGAATGCCATGTAACTTATACTAAAATCGTTAAGCCGCAAAAAACTAAAACAATGGGCTGATGATTAATTTTGTAATTTTGCATTACCACCCTAATAGAGAATGATCAATTTGTTTCTTACATTGTTAATTTGTCCTATATTTTTATTATGGTAAATATGTGAATTGTCCAAGAATTAGCTCAAAATCGTTTGCGAATTTCTAAACTATTTTGACTATAGATTAAATATATACACATATATATAAATTCTGTATATATAAAAATAAAGAAACCAGAGTTGTAAAAGTATGATGAAATCTTATGATCATTTTAACACCTAAAATTGTCCGCGGCTTAGGCAATTAACATTTGGCGAACTGTGACAAACATCAGCTCCGATACGGGGTTAGTTTACTTTTCCAGGTTTCCAAGATATCACACAGGGTCGGAGTTACTCGGTTGCCGGCGTTTCGTAAACACTATGGTTTGCTTCATCACGCCTTGGCCAGCCGGTAGGCAATAGACTTTGGTTTCGAAGCACAAAACAAACGACATTGTTTGCGAAACATCGTTGAGTAAGCAGCCCTAAACGCGGCGATAACTCGGTAACTCGGATAAACTTTAAGCACGCACTGATAAACCGTGGAAGGCTCGCACTTTTAACATGATACAGTTCATATTTCAGGGTCACGGTAATTCGCGATTGCTTTGATGCGATAAGAGATATTTTCCAAAAATTCTGAGTCCTCGTACGATATTATTCGATTGCACGAGAGATTAGGGAGGAAGATATCTTTGAAATTACGAGAAGCGTTCGTCAAATTGGGCAAAGATAATAGAAAACAATTTGCACGACTTGAAAAATATCGAACTGTCATTGGCATTGATATAATCGGAATGAGATAATAATAAAGACGAATTTTTCTATCGCAATTTATCGCGTGAACTTACGTTTAAATAGATTACGAAATCTTCTAGAATCCGATTCACATTCGTCGGAAAATAAAAATAAGTCATCGACGAAACATTCTTTAATAAGCCTACTCTTATAAAGTTCCATCTATTATAAAATATGCTTTGGCGTAATTCACAAGGGTATTAAAAATACCAAGCATATGAACAGTTTAACATGATAGAACTTTATTTAACATTTGCAGGATCTGCCCTCGTTGCAAAAAATATATCTTATGCTCCGCCAGAATTGGGACTTACAAGAAAGGGCAAAAGTTATGTTAGAAAATGGTTTCAATAAATGAACCAATGTCATGGATATGACATGTTGAGGGAGTGTATATATGTTTCGTAGTATTGCCCCTACCAGTATCAAAAATTTAAAAAACGTTTATTATTAATCGACGTTACGGGCGAAAAAGTATCCAATTTTTGCTCATGAGTGCCTCTCGGTCGGAAAGTATCATTTTTCGTCCACTTTGGAGGCCAGGCATATTCTGCGATACCTGTTGCAGACATACGCGTTACAAAGTGAAAAAGGAAACTTTTTTGCAGGTATAATGCTTACTTTCCACCCTTGATACGAAATATACGTATATTCCCCTCTTGCGTGTTCAAACTAGATTGGGCTTTAGTTCTTTTATTTTGTAATTTAATAAGGCTTTATTGTGCGTACGGTACTTTTATTAAATATACATTATATATTCATATTCAAACATATTTTATAAAATGTATGATATTTATATTTATAATATTCATAGGACCCACCTGGACTTGCGAGGGCCAGGATTCTGGAGCCGTGGCCATGGCAAGTCCACGTTAAATTTTCTTCCAGGGACATTATAAATAAATTAAAATGATTGAAAGTGTCATTATTTACGTCATGAACGTATATTATATGTGTACGCCCTTGATACATATAATTTATACAACAACAATAATATGTTCTTCTCCATTACGTAATTATCGCAACCGCTACTTTTTTAATTTTCATTATTATCGCTCTAATGTATATAGCGCAATAAAAAAATCTATAAAACGAACACGATTTTGACAAACTCATTTCTTCGACGATATATATATATATATATATATATGTATATAAAGTAGCACGTCCTTGCTTGTGGCCAATAAGAATAACCCGCAGTACTATAGTAATGCGTCATTCCTCCAACCTTTGTGGACAACGGGCAATGAAAAAGCCGTTTCGCAGTGAGTCTAATTTCTGAAAGCAGGAGGCTTCTGAAGGAATAATCGGCCATTGCAGTCGTCGTTCGACGAAATGACATTGAGATCGTTTTCGTATAAGTTTTCACAGTAATTCATCCTGCGAACTACAATTTTTTTGTCTTAAACCCAATGGTCCCCGGAACTTCGTGCAAGTTGTACCGGAAAAGGTCCGGACGAGTGGAGGGTCTGCTGATGGCATATATACGCTAACGGAAAAACCTGGCCTTACAATTAAGACACGGTATTTCGAGCGGAGCACTTAATTTGGTTCGCCTGAAACTTACACTGATTTCCAGTTAATAATCAGCACTAGTACTCTTGAACGAAGCGTGAGAAAATCGTGCGCGAGTTCGTTGACAAAAAAGTATTATACGAGAAGTTTAAGATGCTCCTGAACGAATCGCGACAAAATGCTTAAAAGATTCGTCATCGTGGTATGAATGTTTTCGTGAAGTTTACCTAGAATCACTGTTAATTGCGGTATTAAATAAAGTTTTATTTTAAAAGCTATTTGCAATTTTTATTAGAAATATTTAATAAGTTAAATTTAGATAATTAAATAGACATTTGTAATATTTATAACGTTTTTATTGAGAAGGCTAATATAATATGAAAGTTAAGTATATAACATTTTTGGAGGACACTTCACTGTAAAAAGAATAATACTTCAATTCAGCCAAGTAATACGACTGAAATCTTGCATTAAGCAAGAAAATTGACTGAAAGTATGTAATGTAAACAAGCCCTCTTCAACAAAGATAGGCTTATGCACTGTACATTGGCGATTTTAAGACGTAACTATTATTTATTTTTATAGTGTTTTATTAGTAATCAATTATAATTAGATAATGAAATTTCAAATATTTCAAAAAAAAAAAAAAAAAAAAAAAAAAAACATTTCTCATGTCTGACGGTAAGTAAAGGGGTTTCAAAAGAAGATTAGGGAGCAACAAAGTTGATCGGTTGGATCGGTTGAAAATGAAGAGTGTCTCGCTCTCTACTGTTATGTTCTCTTTGATCATGTAATAATGGACCCCGCTATAATTACGAAAACATTAATTCAGATGTCGTTACTTTTCCTTTATGAAAGGTACAAACCGTTGGGAAAATATACGTTTCTATATTATGACACAATTTCAAATATTATCAAATATATACATCGTTTCAGTAATTGGAAAATTACAAATAAATATACATGTAAAATGCCACAAATTAAAAAAAAAAAAATAAAATAAAATGAAATAAAACAAAAGTATACAATGTGTAATAATTATTGTTAACTTCAATTAATTCCAAATTTCATTGTACCGGCATTTATATATCGCGAGTTGTAGTATATTTTATGTAATAAAGTAATGTCAAATTAGTAATAAGGAAATATGTTGCAATTAATGATAAAAATCAAGGTGACGATAGAAAATCTGATATAATGAAGCTAACTGTGAACGAGCTGATTTGAGAATTTTGCCAGATTAAAAAAAAATAACAGTACAATTTTTCTTGAAGGTTTTCTTATCGACGCCTTCTTAGTCATTCAGCTGGTCAAAGTTTCAAAATTCCAAATACCGAGTATTAATAAGAAAAAATAACACAATATTCAAGAAGTCAATTTGCAATAGAAAATAACATTATTGAATTCTGATTACTATGTATACATAAATCGCATATTTATATATAGAAATGTATAAATACGCAGAGCAGTGAATAGTAACATTTTAAACTTTTTTACTATCTTCATTTATCTGTATATTTTTATACAGTTTCTTAATTGAAAGTAACAAATTGAAGTATGTAATAAGATATTTTTCATCGTATAAGAGCATTTAATGACATCGCAAATAAAGTATAGATACACTGACATTCGTAAGCACATATAGTATTATCAAATGTGTACAAACGAAAATCTCACATAAAGGCTTGAATGGAATAAAAGAAGATGAATAGAGCCTGGGTGTCTTGAGAGAAAAAAAAATCAACAGAAAAGAATGCAGTTACTGCTAGACAGACGGTGAAAAGAGAGCGAAAGCAAATGGAGCAAAACCGATAAGGCTTGACAAAAGATAACGAAAATGGAAAGATTATAGGAAGAGCGTGCACAAAAGAGACGGGAAATGAAAAAATAAAGATTCGATGTAACCAAATACGACACGTGAAAATCAACTAATGTAAGTTTCGGAGAAGGAAAATCGCAAGGAATGACACGCAGTTTTTCGCCACAAAGGACATTTCACGGCAACTATAGACGGGATGTAAAAAGTTCGAATTCTGTAAAAATAAAAAAGCAGGAAGGAGAAAGACAGAAATAGAGATTCGTTGGCCCGAGGATTCCTATTGTATCGATGAGCCGCTTCGTCACATCGTCCCTAACTTCCGTTTAAATTAAAAAGTACGAAAATCGAGGAAGTATTTTATTTTCAATGAATACCAAACTGAGTAAATTTACTTTTTCTTATGTAAGAATTCGTCCAAAAGTTGACTTATCTTATCCTAAATTTGAAATAAAAAACTTGTATATATATATATTACAAATTTTAAATAAAAAAAAAGTTTTTAGTTTGATTATTTCTCTTTTTATTCCCTATACGTGTTTTTTTCTTCTTCTACGTATGGTTTCATTTACTATTTCTTGCTTCCTTTCTTCGTGCGTCATATATAATTTCAACATGAAGTGTTATTCTGCCTTTATGTATACATATTCTTTCTTTTTCCTGAAGAAGCGATGCTTTCTTTCATTCAATATTTGTATAATGTGTATATATGCGCTACTTCGTTTTTTCACCCACGACTCTAATTCTTTTCATTTCTGCATTCGTCTCTTTGACTCGTTTCTATTTAGTCGCATTCTTTTATCATTTTTCTCACCCTTTCATTACTTTATAATATCAGTGACTTCTTCCCATTACACCGTCATACGATTCGCCATATTTTTCAATGCCTTCATTTTCTTCGCCTCACTATATAATTATCTATATTTATATAATAATAGTAATATATAATTTTAGATATATTACTATAATAATAACTATATTCCTCTTGTTAGAAAGAAATTATTTCTTCCTGTTTTTTTTTTTCATTAAATATTTTTCAATGTGGAATTACCTCGAGGTTTATTACAAGCTCATCAGCATATGCCAATAATTATGTTTCTGTAATATTTCTCATCATTTCTAGAACTTGTCCTGTCCTCTTAGAAATAAAACTCTACGGTATGTACGATAATAAATTGAATTACTCCAATTCGTAAGTTCATTTCTTTAATAAAATCATATTTCATTTTATGTTTCAAGCTCTAATTACGTCTCTTGTAAAGCATTCCTCTTTAATTTTCGAATTGTATTTCGTCCTTAATTTTCATAATAACTGTTATAGATGTCTTAAACTGCATTATTGTTCAGTTCAAACTATTCTATCCGTTCTTTGTTTATACAAAGCATATTACTGGGTTACATAATGTTCTCTATAATGCAGTTTACGATGTAATAATACTTTCATTTATTTTTATAACCGACTTTTCAGCGGATTTATTTTGCATATAAGGTTACAAAACTTCAGTGTAAAATAACAATGCATTCGGCTATAGATAATACATAAAAGGTAACGTCTTATGTTTTGTAAAACGCTTTTGTATTTTATATTAAAAAAATGATCATATGCAATAGTATTATGTTATACACGATATAATTAATTTGATATTTTTGCACATAAATTGCGCCTAATTATTCGGAAGTTTTTGGCTATTCACTTATTCACTGCCTACTTTGCGGTCAATACAACTGGCCAGTCTCTTATTGAAAATGTAATATTTTCCTTGAACAAATTAGATACCTTTCTTAGGTAAATCTTGTATAATTTGCACCCAGTTTCAAGGCACATCTGGGATGACTTGCATAAGCATTTTCTGTCCAACTTCTGTCCAATTTCTGCCTACGTTCTGACTAATATTATTGTACTATTTTTATATACATTTATTATGGATGAGGTTATGCACACCATGGGCATAATGATCTTCAATGACATTTAATACGTCGTGACACAACCAACACTTTATTCATAAAGAAATATTTTGTACTGTTTTAAGCGGTCCTATCAAAAACATATAAGAAAATTGATACCGAGTCTAACTCATCGTGAATCCATTAAAATTAATAGGCTTAAAAATAATGTAACATTTTTTCTGATTGGCGCATTAATGAGTCAAGTGAATGCATTTTTTCACATCGTTTATGTATTTTCATCTTAAAATTTCCTGTCGAGTCATCCGAAACATGTTTAAAAGTCTACATTAATTTTGTCGTTTTTCACAATTATCGTTACTATAATTGATCAGGAATGCGAATTAATTATGCGATTCAGATCGATGTAATATGTTGCAGATAAATAATAACACCGATCAAAAATGGCGGAACACAAAACGGCGCATCAAAATATGACAATATCATTTTTCGCGAAATTTTTTTTTTTTTATTAAATTGCCAATACTATATAATAGCAGCTAACAATACTAAAATATCGCTGAATTAGGAGACATTTTCCCATTTTTCAGTTTATTTTTTTTTTTTTGTTTTTTTTTTTTGTTTTTGTTTTAACAATAAAATGGTATATAATTTGATGTATACATATATGTCTAGAATATAAAATAAAATGTAAAATGTATTATGAGTGTATGAAATAAGCCAATTTAGCTATATAAGAAGCCATTCTCAATTCAGCTTAAAACTTAGTAAAATATAGAAAATAGGTTTTTGTGAAATTCCATCCACTGCCTCCAGGAAATAATGAAGCCGAAAACGTCTCTTATTTATTTCATCGGTATATATATAGAAACCTCCTGTGAAATTTTTGCACGCTTAGGACGAAATCTTGGAAGATCGGGGGCGTATCTTTCGTTAAGCAGCGCACCATATGGTTCTTTCTTACAAGACGGGTTTCCCCCATGCGTGTCGATTTAAAATATCGACTCCCCCTGATGCGCGGCTCGCTCGCCATTTTCCTGTTTGCGCTCGTCGCCGTGTATTTCTTTTCGACTCATTCCGCATATGTGTCCCCCTCCACGCATTTATAGAGGAAACTCAAGATATAAAGCCACGAACGAGTAGCCTGAGATAGAGAGGAGGACACCGGAAAAAGAGAGAGAGAAAAATCACCCATAAATAGCAAAGCGATTCGCTCCTCTCTCCCACGCGGTATACATAGCGGATCGCTCGCGCAGAATATCCGATATTTTTTTCAAGGCTTTCTCTTTCTCCCCGAGTCTAAAAAAAACGAGATTCGCTCTTTCTTTCATCCCCCTCGTCGAATCGCATCGCGATATTGCACAAACCCTGGGCCCCTCTATAAAGCGATTCTCTGCTCCTTGCATCACCGTTCCTTGCAGAGAACGCAATAAAAATCCAGGCAGAATAAAAGCGACGAGCAGGAGGCGGAAACTGAAAGCATCCCAGATCCGCGCACGATCGTCAATCACAATCGGGGGGACCCCCGAAAAGAGCATCCTCGCGCACATCGACGCAGAATCGGATCCGATCGGTGCGGAGGCGATCGAAGGGTAACAGGTGCCCCTGGTGATATTCGACGAAAAGACATTCTCGATTTCAAGGACGAGCCATTAAACCGTAAACGAAGCAGGGGAAAAAACCCTTTCGTTTCGCCTTTCGCGTTGCTAAACCTTCGTTGTTGGTATAAGCTAGGCCTTCTTGAAACGGGCGTCGTCGAAGATACATAAGGGTGGGCGGCCTTGGATCATGCAGGGATGCCTAAAAAATTCTAGTCAAGTCAGCGTTCCTTCCCGAAAATGTCGCCTTATACATACGCGTAATGTCAATTCCCCGACACGACAGGAAAAATTTTACATCTTGAGAGATTCTTCGCACGCTCCATCACAGGCATACGGCTATACATGCTCCGGGCTCTCGTTATCTCCCTCCTTGGACGGCTCCCCTGAACTTCCGCCTAGAAATACTTGAGAGAGGGGACGATATCGTCAAAACAACTATTTTTGTAAAGCTATGAACTGACATTAAGAAAATGACGATTAATTCTGCTGCTTAGAACGGGAGGGAATGAGTATACAGTTTGTTTTTCGCGACATGCTATTTTTAAAGTGTAATCTTATTTCATCAGAATTATGTATAAGTTATACATGTTGCACGATAAACGAAATATGACATCATCGCGTGAAGGTGATAATCTCGTTTGACATTATAGTAACGTATGTGGTACGTTTTTACGACTATCGTAAATTTCTCGATGGTAACCATGTCCTATTAATAACCCTGGGCGTACGAAAATTAACTCAAATTGATTCGTTTTTCAAAAATCCAATCGAATTATTGAATTGCCGTAATCAAATTAAATCAATAAATCGATGTGAATAATTAAAATAAATAAATCGTAAAATTGATACATGATCCAACCACAATGAATTGAAAAATCCATAGATTGAATAATCGATTCAAAATAAGAGCATTTCATTTTTAAATAAATTTTTACTTGAATTGATTGGCAGCATCGATTGTTATTAATTGACAATTATTCGTTGAACTGGTGTAGAAATTCGAATTTTTGTACTCCAAAAATATTAAAAATAGTTATGAATAACGTATACAAGTTCAATACACATATATATATACAAACGAAAAAGATTGAAGAAAATACTATAAATGGCAGAGGTACGCATATCTATCAAGCTTCTTTTCCAGGATAAATTTTCTAGAGTCTCTAATTTTGATCTGAAACAATAGATCCAGTTATTTTTAATATATTAATAGATTATCTAACAATACAAAAAAATTTCGAACTGTATACCCTTTTGTTTGAACATTTTTTTCCAAAACAACTAAGCTACATCCTAACTATTGCATTAATTTATAAAAAAAAAAAAAACTTTGAATTTTTGTTGCTGATCAAAATAAAAGTCTGCAGAAATTCCGCTACCAGCTGCTATCCTAGAAAAGAAGCCTACCGGAAGTGCGTGTATCTCCGCCATTTTAAACAATTTTTCAGTGAACTTATTTGTATACTTTTTTTGATTCATCCAAACTTTAATTAATTATCGTTGGCTAAGAAGCATCAGTTTACATTTTCTAAATTTGGCAGTACAATTAAAATACGATTAGCTTCAAATATTGCGACGTATTACTCGCCTTCTAAAAGTAATGGCATGCCTATATATTTATTTTGGGTGTACTTTGGGAGATTTGTCAAGTTTGAAATATTTTGAAAAGTATTATAGCGCCTAGATTACGAATGTAAGCACGACTTTGATTAACTTTTTAATTAATCGGTCATTTTTTATTTTTAATAGATATATATGTTAGTAGACATTTTCCTATTTATATATACATATACATCAGCGTCGTTTATTCACTTGTAGATATTATTTTACATTTTGTGAAATTTTATAATCATATCAATTTTCGGTGAATGATGCATGTAAGATGTGTAATTTTCTGTTATATACTGCCAAAATATGCTTAAATGTGCTTTATTTTGCATCCAAAACACGTGTTTTCCGTTCCTTTTTTTTAAATTTTTTGCATTTTTTTTTAACATTATATGTAATAATTCATGCATAAACTTCTGTGGCGCATATATATATACAGTAATGAACAGGACGTCGTTGCACTTCTTGTGTTTTTTTTAGATAACGTTTTATCGTGAAGCAACCAAGAATTATCGTTAAAGCAATATTTTTAATGCGATAACCAACTATTTTCGTAGATGAAAATACTTCATTGCGACACGGTTCTTTGTGCTTTTTCGTATGTGCATAATTTTGTTCATGAATTTTATAGTGATGAATGTATATGTACATGCGTATGTAAGTATATACGTTCACTATATACAATTAATAGAATGAAAGTGACAAAACCCTATAAGAAAGGGAATGAACATCAGATTGATGCTTTCTTTTTGAAGAATCCTGTTTTCCATCATTTCAGCATCCTCAATTCTATGTAAGCAAAATTTTATACATCAGCCATACTTGATTTATATACTGATGTTGTAACAACAGTCATTTTTCGTAACGTACACCACTTACATGATGTTTAAGTTTTTATGGCTGATTTAATTTGACTTATATATTTCTTCGCTCTCATCTTTCCAGTTTATGCGCTCTTGATGGTCGGTTTCAATATGGGTCCGTGTATCTATGATAATGGATGTATTTGGAGAATCATCGTCCGCTTATCACGATGCACACATGTTTTCCTATATACATGCCGAAGTTTGGCATCCTGTGCCACTTTGATCTCGTGCATATTACGTGTTCGGTGATATGAGCGAGCAGCTCGAGTTTGCCACGTGCACGATGATGTTTGCCCGCATGCATTACACAATTAATCGACTGATGTTGCAATATATGTATATTTCAATTCCACCTCATCCTGGGAAATCGAGTGTCTTAATAGGTGCTATAAAGAAACTCGTTAATATAATACTAGATAAGAGTTCGTTTGATTATACGTTGTTTTGATATTTTTTTTTTCGAATGAAAATAAATAATATATGGATATTTATATATGTCATAATGACCACAAATGAAAGTTTAATTTTGTATTCTAAATAAATATATTTTGTAAATTATCGAATAGAAGTAATAGGGTTTTCTTGTTAACGATATTTTTAATGCTATATATATATATATTAGTGCATAAAATTACAAGACCATGCACGTATAATATATACATACACGTGGCATACTAACGTATATAGCATTATTCTTGAAATTCATAAAAAAGAAACGTATTCAATTTGTTAGAGGGTGACATGTACATCATAAAATCACCGCGGATTTCTATCTGTCATCCGCACTACATTTTGCTCTGAAGCGAAATTAATTGCACTTTATAAATCCTGAAAAGTAGGTCACCCACAACATAACATGATTATAATTTCTCTTCGTTTTGTCCATACATCACAAAATGACACTTCTTACTATTTAAAAGAATTTGGTGAAGTATATTATACTGCAATACATATACTAAGTTTATGTACAGCAGATATAGTGGATATCTAAACACAAATTATTTATAGAAAAACAAACATTAGTAAAAAATTCTTAATGGATATTGAATAATTAATATTGATTGTTGTGAATTTTTTATCACCGGTCATATAATTAAAAGATATTTGGAAACATTGAAAACAATATACGCATATATAATATGAATATATATACTTTGAATGTAATTTGTGCTGTAATTGTACCTTTTAAAACGTCATGATCAAATGCAAATTCATATCTAAATACATGATTCAATGCGATTACAATCGCTTGTAATTACAGAATGAGTTTCGATTTGATACCATAGGCGCCTTGCTAACACGCATCTCAAACTATACATATACGTGAAACAGAATGTATAAATCTAAAATTTGTTTCTGAATTCTCGTCGAATTTTTAGTTATAAGGCATATTCTAATAACATGCTCTGTGCATGTACATTTTACTAGTCCTTCCTTCAATTTTTTATTCTCATTATTACTGTAAAATTTGTAGCGGGTATTACAAATACCTGAAATTTGTTATATATACTTGGGAAAGTGTCATGCACAATGTAGTAGAACCGTCTGTGGCTCATTTACGAAGATATATTAAAATGATAAAATCTGGTATCTGCAGTTTTGTTAGCAAATTAATTTTAAGAAATTCTGTCGTTATAATTTTGTAGCGTTTAACTTTATAAATGTTCACGACGTAGAAATGAAGTTTCTACATATAACATAACGATATAACAAATGTTGCTTCTTACAAATTTTGGGAATACTTTAATATTGGAGTTTTAGCGTGCATGAAAACACTACATTATTATCCAGTACCATATTTATTATAATCCAATAGCTAAAATGACTAAAAAATATGTTTAAAAATTAAACTTTTTTCTTACAAATAGCAATACTTGGTTTATAAAATTTAAATATATGTCAGCGTAAAATTGCAATGGATCATTTGCTGAAGAACATTAATCCTTAAAATCCATTCATTTTTCAAAATTTTCCATTGAAAAAAATAAAAAAAAATCAGAAAGAAACTACAAATATAATAAGTAATTTTCTGGAATTTCGATTTTTTCGTGAATAGTAATAAGCCTTTATCTTAGCAACATTATCAACAATAAAAAATTGAAATGTTCAAAATTAATTAATACATTAATTAATAATAATACGTTATTTATTAATAATAATAATAAATAATTTTAATCTCTAAGACAAAATAAAATATAAACACAGAGTTAAATATTACAAGTATATATATAAGTTTAGTATATTTGTTTGATTTATTGTTGTACATTTACAAGAAATGAATTAAACGATATATTTATTATTCTACATGGCAACAAAATAAAGACAATCTTTAAAAAATTATATACCTCTACAAAATTTTTATTTTGTTTTAAAGTTACAAAATAAGTTCCAGATATTTGTCTTTGTTTATATCGTTGCAGAATATTTTTGTTGTATTTTTTGAACGCTTTAAATATTTAGTTACATATTTCTTTGAATACAGATTGTATATTCCTTGAACATTTCGTGATTATAAACAATGTATAATATTGCAAAGGGGCAACGTATAGGCTACTCAGTATTCAAGATATGCACCCAACATTCGATGGTTACTTTCGGAAACTGCGTAATATGCATTGCAATACCGATGTAGCTCCCTATCTAAAAGCACTAGTCATGTACGAACGAGTTAATAGTCGTTATCTCCTATAGGTACAAGTAATATATAGTATATCAGATCCGACCCTGTATATTGTGTTTCTGTATAGGCAAAGGAACCGCTTCTTTTCACGCGCATGTGTACCGTAATTTGAGTAAAAAATGCTATTCAAGATCGTCCTCGGAATATTTTTGTATACCGTATATACCAAAGACTAATGTCTGCAATTCTTTTGAATTAGAAATCCTTCAAAGTACCGTTTGTACAAGACGTGGAATAAGACAAATACGACCTTTCGCGAATATACAACCGCAATGAGGAAATATATCCTATTATATCATATAAAACTGAAACATTCCAGATCTCGAATTAATTATATAACATGCGAAATCAAAACTACTAATATTAAGCGTTTAATTTTATTTTAGTATTTTTATTTGACTATATACCTTTAAAAGTATTTATCGCCCGAAAGAGGTTAATGACTAAAACAAAAGAACACAAAATTCCACACGTATAATGCCTGTTTTGCGTAATCATTGTAATAATCTCAAAAGAAGTAGCAGAAAATAGTAGTGATAATAGGGTTGAGTTTGGAGTCGTATGATTGTTATTAAATTGCAAAGAACTTGGTAAACAATCCTCAACTATAGTTATATTATTACAATCGTTTAATCGGTTAATCTTTTATAAAAGATATTATTTATAACCCTGTTTCCACTCATCTGATTTTCTTCTTTTCCACTCAGGGTTTGCGAGACTCAATCCAAAGTTTTAATTGGTTTAGTTTATTAGGCTATGGATAATTCAATCCACGGATCAATATTACTCAAACATCTTTAAATATATTTCGTCATATCGGATATATTAATGATGCAAAAAGATATTAGTATTTTATAAAAATATAAATGTTGTGATGAATAATGACCAAATAATTTCCGTATAATGCATATAATCGCTATAAGCTGACGTCCAGAGTTTAATCTAATCAGTATACATAATGTGTAGTGAAATTTGGTTATTGCCTAATTGATTAAGTAATTAAAGATTACATTTCAGCTAATTAGTAATTAAAGATTACATTATCTAAGAAGTAAGTGATACTGCATAGCTAGGACATAATATAGATTTGGCCGAGGACGAATTTCAGAATGCAAGTGAGTCGAATTCAAAACGCACTTTTTATTTTGACTTCTGTTATCCTGCAAGCATTTCAGGTCTCAGGTGAAAACAATGACCTTTATTCAGAATTGACGTTTTTTTAATAAAATTAAAAACTATCCCTAAATGTATCCTTGCTTCACAATCGTATTGGTATTTTGCCTGTTATTCGAAGAATGTAACCATAAAGTATAGGGCTGACAATAAAGGCTTCGTTTCAAACACCAATTACGTCAATTAAAGTAAATGCCAATAGTTTTTTCGTCATCAGAACAACGAAAGTACAGCTAAATAAGAGTAAGTTGACCTTGCAGTTGACGATTTTTTGTGGAAACGTATAACTAAATTAGTCCGTTTCGAATTAGACGAGATCGCACTTTAAAGAATAAAAAAAAAACCATCAAACCTTTGAAATGGGCAGGTCAAGATATTCGACGAACGTCTCACATCGAGCGTCCCAAAAAAGTCAAAGTTTTCCCGTCGACAATCGAGAAAAGATTTCCACCTGTAAGAATATAAGATCAAAAGAAAAGTTTCTGCAGAAAAATTCACAATTCACAAAGGGAAAAAATGCATCTAAAAGCTTTTTTTAAATTTACGTGCATTTTACGGATTACCTTTAGAATATATACTATTTAAAAACCTTTCTTAAAAAACAGGTTCTTTCATTTTTTCCGTGCGTCGTTTTTGTCTCTTTCACTTTGAATGTATTGCGTCTATAGTATGGATGGTTAAATTATTACTGTCTCATTCTGAAAAGACACGTAAATAAATTATAGACATGAACTGTACTGAATTAAATATATATACGTAATTATTTTGTTAATGTTGCGAAATCATTAATTATGCAATTATTTTATTTATTAACAAATAACTGTACTAATTTCTCATCCAAGCAACCAGAAACAAATCTACTGATTGTTATAAAATGACACGTAATTGACCGATATTCAGTTATGTATTTTATGAACAATTGCTAGAATTGTAATGAATTTAAATTAAAGGATGAGTTTTATAACATTCTAATAATAAGTTTTCTAATAATTCATTTTACTACGTTTATCAATTATGTTTCGTGAAAAATTAATTAAAAATATACTTAAAAATTGATTATAATTAGATATGCAATTAGCACTACTAATAGGTAAATTACCAGAAAGGTATAGTGTCAGTTTCAAATAAATTAGCATTACATATTTGGAAATTTATAAAAATAATAATGGTAGGAAATAAGTGGTAAGCGCCGCAGTTAATTATTATTAGAGATCCTATGGATTTTTATGGAATTGTGTAAATTTATTACGTTCATTATGCAATTTTAATTTCTTGACTAAAAAATGTAATATTTTGATAAGTAAGTATTTATGAAACGGTCAGTGAAAAGACTATTAATAGACATTTCGGGCAATATGATAACAATCTTATAAAATGTATTACCTATACAAATTTGTGGAACCTTCTGTAAGCTCTGTGCATATAGTGCCTAGGTAGAAACAAGCCTATTTTTAATTAATTCTATTTTTAAAAAATTATTTAAAAAGGTTCGTAAAAATTACAAAAAATATTGAAAAATTATTTATTTCTTTAAAAGTCTAAATAATAACGAAGAGTGCCTCATTTTAATCGCCCCACCGGAATTTTTCGAAATCTAAGCCAGATAGAGAAAAATGATCCAGGCAAAAGTTGAAGGGGTTAGAGGAAGTCATCCAGTGGTACCAAGGACCTTGAACTCGATTGTCAAGGTAATTTCAAGGGGCATTCATTTTCTAATGTTTTTTAATAGGAACGTGTACTTTTGATGTCGGATTTGAAAAGAGCGGAAAATTTTACGTTCATAACGATATGAAGGTGAAATTTCTGAAATTGTTGAAAAACCTTAAAAATCAAGTCCAATATCAAGGTGATTGGTACCAGAAGGTTGCTCTCTCCATCCCTTACATTTTTCTTCCGAAACATTTTGCTGTTTCCAACCTCTATGCTATAATTTAACAATTTTCGCAAATTTTACCTTCATTCGACCTAACCTTATTAAAAATATCGTTTCGAACGTAAAATATTCCGCTCTTTTCAAATCCGTGGTCAAAAGAAGGTATTCAGATATTTAAAAAAATCACCTTGACCTTGAAATAACTTTGAGTGTCGAGTTCAAGGTCAAGTTCCTTGGTACCACTGGATGACTCCCTCGATGCCCTTCAATTTTTGCCAGGATCATTTTTCTCTATCTGGCTTAGATTCCACAAAATTCCGGTGGGGCGAATAAAATGAGACACCCTGCATTTACATCCTGTAATGACTAAGCGTTAATACGGTGCAATGCGTTAATCTCGTACATTTTGATTCATGTCCATATATATGTTCTTCTTGTGTTCCTGTACTCATGTGTGCTTAAAAGTTTAGATTATTTTTCTGACAATTCTCTGATAATTCTCCGACATATGGTGTAATGATGCAGTTGTATAAATGATAGCTTTATTGTTTCTAATATTTTGTGGGCTATTGTCATATTATATGATGGAATATGATCATATAATATGATGTTTTCTTATAATACCGTGTTTTGACGAAATTATAAACTGAATCAGAGCATGTTTTCCTAAAGGATTTCCTTAACAGTCTGTGTAAGTTCTTTTTTTTTGAATTACCTTAACTCGGCAAGTTTTATTGTGTTATTTATACGTATCTATTCTGTCCTAATCAGTATCTAAAAATCTTTACACGCAAAATCTGGAAAGCGGATCCTATTTTCAATTCTTTGAATTTTATTAAAAGTATTAAAAATATTTAAAAGAGTGTCTATTTTATTTGTAGGAACTGAAATGACTTTTTATGATCAACATATCTTCAGTAGAAACCCAGCTTAAATTGTAGTTTCCTAATTAAAAATGTATCTATGTATTCTAATACTAAATTCGCGAATACCGGTGACAAAGGAGATCTCATCGGTACACCAAACTTTTGTTTATTAACAAGCCCATTAAACTTAAATTATAAAAATTTGTAAAAATGTTTCCAAAGCTAAGTAGAACAGGCAGTATTTATTTATTTATATATATTTATATTAATAATATACATGCCGAAAATATTGCAATTAAATGTTTGGTTAAAATCGCCAACGAATTCGCAATTAACATGCGCAATCAAGCAACTTAATTTTGCTAAATTTAAAAAAATGTGTAATTTTAACAAAAAATATGCCTTCAATTTGTAATTTTTGTTTTTAAAGTTTGCTTCCACGATTTTATTGTTAACAAATAAATATAAATAGGAAATGCACGATAGCGATTTCTACACGCAATGGCTATTATTACAGGCCCATTGTGATCTATTTCGGCAACAAAAGCACCCGCGCGTACATATTTACCGTAACTCGTGTAAAAAATACCATTCGACCCCGGTCCTAAGTATACTTTACACCAACGTCTAATGCTTGCATTTCTATATATGTCCCAGGCAGGATGCGCCGGCGTGGGCCGATTTCCAGCATATATATGCGTATATATGCGTGCAGTTTGTGTGTGCAAGTGCGGGTCTCTGACCTAGGAAACAGCCAAAAGACCGCCCGGGCCTCGCTTAGCGCGAACAGTGGCCCCAAACGCGAGGGATCTCTCTATCCGGGCCCTAGATCAAGTTAGCAGCTATATAAGCGAGTCCTATAATGCGGCATGCATTTAAAGACAGGGACGCATTCGTTTTCAAAAAAAATTCGGTCGTTAACTTTTTTTCGTATAAGGTCGATCTCTTTGAGTGTTTCTCATTTTTCGTACAATAAAATTGATTTAAAAATGTTTGTCGAATGTCTTTTTCTTAATACGCACTCCTTTTTCACATATAAACGATTATTTTACATGTGCTAAGGAAGTACATTAGTATGGCATACAGTATATGCAATTTTATAATTAAATATGAACTTTACCTAAAATGGATCAGTAAGAAATCGATAAAAATTATACTAAATACTATAATCGATAGAAAAATATTTTTAAAAAGTACATCCCTAGAAACAACTTTTTTCTTTGCATTAAGTGCGTAATATATGTATTGATTATATAACTTTTGGCACATGCACACTTATTTCTTCATTTCAAAGAAGGACTACGTCGATAGTGATATAACATTTGTTAATATTTCTTATAAACATGACAAATAAATTATAAATTTACGAAGTGCAACGATAATATGGATAAATATGTGTTTCTATATTCTGCGATTTTACGTATATGGCTATGAACGTGTAAAAGAATTAGTTTTTCGATAAGAATAGAGTGTAAATATTCCAAACTGTGAAGTATATACTTAATGTGAAGTTATTTCTAACAAATTGTTCTTTTAATATACTAATATAATCTTTGTTAATATACGCATATCATGCAAGAATATCCCTGGTAGAAATGAAAACATTTTTTAGCTAATTCTTAGACAAGTCAGATATTTACCATGTTAAAAGTATAGGAAAAATGGATAGTGTAAGAAAAAAAGTAACATAATAAAAAAAAATATATATATATATAAGCGAGAGTCATCGACCATCGCGCTTATTCCACTTTATCCTATACTAGCGCCATCTATACTTGCATGCAAATACCTATTAGCCCGACAGCAAAATTTTCACGTCACTTGTAGTAAAGTGCACGAGCGATATGAGTGTGGCACGTAACGGAGTGCAGAAATGTAAACAGAAAACTAATTTATAGTTTACATAAAAAAAGAAATAAATAAAAAAAAAGAAAAGTAAATAAAAAAAACGAAAAATAAATACAACAAAATTATAAGCAAAAAAGGAAATTGAAAACAAAATAAATTTCTTCGTTAAATTGTATCTTGAAAATTTAAATCTTTATTTGATCTTTGTATCATGCATTTATTGTCTGCATAAAATGAATTTCTGCCAAACGACGCGAAAGTGATGGTTTGGAGATTGTGGTTATATAGTGCAAGTTGGACATTTATTTTTTTGCGATTCGTATATAGTAATGTTATATAGTAATTTTGTTAATTTGAATTGTATATGCCCTCAAGTGCGTAAAAGAAAGGCAATATTATGTGAGAAAGCATATTACACTGCGTGATACAATTTTAAATTTTTTATTTAATAAAATATAAAATCTTACAATAAAATTGTGTACAATTACACGGCATATGTGCAAAAACTGGTTCTAATTATTATTATTATTATTATCATTGTTGTTGTTGTTGTTGTTGTTGTTGTTGTTGTTGTTGTTGTTGTTGTTGTTGTTGTTGTTGTTGTTGTTGTTGTTGGTTGTTGTTGTTGTTGTTGTTGTTGTTGTTGTTGTTGTTGTTGTTGTTGTTGTTGTTGTTGTTGTCGTTGTTGTTGTTGTCGTCGTTGTTGTTGTTGTTTTTGTTTTTGTTTCTGTTTTTGTTGTTAAGGGGGTTCTAAAGTAGAACAATTACAGACCTAGCAAGAACAGTACAAATAAAAGTGATTGAAACGTTTTTTCAAAATTCGAACTATGAAAGGGCAAATACTACACAACATGTACAATCATTAATTAAAATATATATAGATATTTCAAAAAATTAATTCAATAAAGTCGTGGAGACCATTTTTCTAAAGAAATAATCCTCATTTGAAACAATGTTTTTATTTAAACAAATTTTTAATTATATATAAAAAAAAAGAAAAAACATTTTGAACATTTGCAAATACTTTTTTTAAGTAGTTTCTTTCTTCATCGCCAATAATATACAAATAATAAAAGATTGACATTTCGAAAAATCGGAGTCAGTTACGTTAATAAATTGAGGAAAATAGACAAGGATGAGAACGATTATTCGACAACTATAATAAGCAATTAGTCTACATAAATATTAAATAAGTTCAATATTCTATCTATTTAATAAGATATTAATAATAAAAGGCAAAATCATTTTGCCGAAATAATTTTTCAAATATTCTCGTGAGTTTCGTCACTTTATACATCTAGATAAATGGCGTTGCAAAAAGGGGACGATATATTTGAAAAATTATTTTAATTATGGAAACATGTGTCCACAAGACTTATAATGATCTTCCACGAGGTTCAACAATACAAGATCTGCCGAAACCAAAGAAAAATCTATAAGTATAGAAAAAATGGGAAAACTGCAGCAATTTATCAAATATTCGTTACGTCAAAAGTTATAGACGTTCGTAATTCCGAGAATTGTATTGTTCGAATAAACAGACGAAAAGGGCGTCTGATGCCAAATATTTGCACGAACAGAGGATTGGAAAAACACAATGAAAAAGGCCAGGCGCATCGTGTTGCTGCGGCCCTGGCGATTTCGTGAAAAGTAGCGATCTCTCAAGAGGCCGAACTTCTTTTTCATCCGCACACGCGTCCCTATATATATTTCTCTTCTTTCCTATCTCTGTCTCTATTCTCGTCTATTTATCTTTTTTCCATCTCCGTTACTTGTTCGGCGTAACGACCTTTCCTTCTCACCCGCACCTCCTTTCTATACACTCACGCACATGTGCACGCACTCACACACACGCACACGAAGCCTTTACGAAACTTAATGCTCGCTCGCGTACCACCAACATGCGAAAACCATTCGAAAGGCTGCGCTGACTCGGCTAGAAAAAAAATGTCGATCAGGGGTTGTTCCCACACTTTCTGCCACAAGTGTTTTTACTGGCAAACTCACCCGCTCTCTATATATAAAAGTCTAGGTATACCTGCATAACGGGTTGCCTGCCCTCGCGGCTCCTTTCGTTGCATTCTGCTTCATTTCTCATCTCTTTCTCGCCTTTTGTTACAATGGACCGTAACCTCAAGAAGAAACGAGAAACTGATGGTGGGTGCCTTTCGAAAAAAAGGATTACGGTGCGTCGTCGATGCAATAAAACGCGCACTTATGGAGGAATCATTTTATTTGCAATCCCTTATATGCCGACTCCCATATTCCAGCCGGGTTACTCCTCTCTATACCTACTGAGTCGTTAAGTTTTCGCTTTTACGACCCTCGGACGGTTTTTCGGTGAGTTCCATGATATTTTTCATCGCCTGGAAAAAGGGTGCTATTTTCGGTGCACGTTTTTCTGTTTTTATGAGTCTTTTTTCTCTCGTCCATTTTCGTACGCGAAATTTACGACTTTCTGGCAACGTTTCAGGCACTCCGATACTGGACATATAAGGAAAAGGAAATCGTCGTTCTTTTCCTTGTACGAGCTGTGAGGGATGACACCAAAAAAAGGACGAAAATCGCAGGTACGAAAAATCGGAAAAGATCCATTCACATTTCCCGGAGGCGGAAAAGCTTTTCTTTCTGTAGAATACTCGCACAGATTTTTGGCATATTTGTTCATACATTCCTTGGATTTCGATCCTTTGGTGAGGAATTCCAAGTTGAGATAATCTGGTTGATAGATTAACCTCTGTAATTAATGGAAGAGTAATTTTTTCAACAACGATGATAGATATCGGTTTGCGAAAAGGTTCATCGAGGTCAATGTGAGAAAATTTCAGGATCACATTTCGAACAATCTTACAAAAATGTAAAAATAATTGAGTGAAATATTTTGAGTTTGTTAGTAAGTAAAAAATTCTAATGAAGTTACTTGGAATAATGATATTTTCTGCAGTGGGCATGTAAATTAAAAATCTCACACATAGATGTATTTTAAAAGGCTTTTGCAGTGCAATTAACTTTAAATCCAAATCAGTCGAAATGCAATGACATTAATTAATTACTGCTTAAGTAGAAAAAAAGAAATTAGATATTATGTACATCCAAAACAATAAAGGAATCGTAATGGTCATAAAAATAAAGTTCTGTTGAAATTTAACTATACAATTCATATATAAAAAAATTATTATAATCTGTATATTATATTTTCTACATATTTGTATTGTCAAGTATATTGTCGATTTATTTATACCCTCTTAATCTTCATTGTTAGACATTTCTTTGTTCAACATACATTACTTTTGGTTCATATGATCGATTTTCTCTGAAACTAAAAATTTATGATTTTAATATATGTATATTGAAATTGCAGTTTATAACAACGATTTAAACTATAAATTTAATTATTAAATTATAATTATAATAATTAAATATTAATTATATAGAATATTAAAAAAAAATGTATTCTCCTTTGAACATTCATCAATTTTACCTACTTCCGTTTAATAGCCCTGGTAAAAAAGTGGATAGAATCGTACAGAATCGGATTCCAATTCTATCCGGATTTTAAAGAAACGGATAGAAATGTCCATATCTTTAAAATCCGGATAGAATTTGAATCCGATTCTATACGATTCTATCCACTTTTTTACCAGTAGGTAACTCCATAATAGACAATTTCATATTATTTCTTTCCTGTAAAGTTTATGAGAAATCTTCACGTTTACATTCAGGATTTGCCTAATGGACATTTGTATATGTGTTCGATCATCAATATCCGCAAACATACCATCAATTGTATTTGTGAAATCGCTGATTCTGGAAGTGCTCCATTCGCTTTTTGTATGGACGGACCTTGAACTGAATGAAATTTTTACGTTAATATATAATAATTATATGTTTTTATGGATATATATTTTAAACAAGCTCTTATATGATACTTTTCTATACAAGAATCCCAGGTACCAAAACGGCAGGTATGTCAGCTGTTTTAAGAGAACTGACAGAGCCGGAAAATTGACGAAAATATGCCGATTTCAGCAATTTGCCGGTTTGTTTGTCGAAAAAAAGCGGATATACCCTGCTGTTTTGCTGTCTGGGTTCATTGACTGAAAGCATTATTGGATATATATAATTCATTCTGCCTGCTAAGAAAACGTTGTATACTATTACAAACAGTGCTGAAAAAGAATATTTTCATATACCTATATTACTTGTTCTCTTTTGTTTCTGTTGATTGGATTCTACTTCATCCGTGTCTCGAAGATTACTTTTCTCAACTTTATATTTGCATTGCTCCCAATCAACCTTCGGTGCACTTTCTGCATCCTTATTGCGCTGCACTGGAGAAAATCGAAACGTACAATTGTTCACATTCACTCTTAAATTACACATAAATTGCACTTAGATTACGTTTAATAAATCGTCCTCAAAGTCCAGTAAACCAAAAAGTATTCAGAAGTATTCAAGTCCAGAAAATAGGATTGAGAATTATAGAGAAGCATTCATTTTGGACTGAATCGAATAGTTCTTTATCATTCTTAATTCTATTTTCTAGACTTGAATACTTCTTCGTTTACTGGGAGTCTAATAGCAAAATTGACCAATATGCAGGAAATATGCTGAAATGACGGTCATATGATGCACATATGATGTTATTTCGGCATGTTCCTGCATGTTTTGCTATCTGTGATAATAAAGCGAGACTCAAGTGTGCCCAATTTTATTGTTTCTATGAAATAATATAAGCTAATAAACGAGCCATATTTATATAAACATAGATGTCGCGAAGATTAATTAACAAATTTGAACATGTTCTCGCCATTTCTTTATGAAGTTCGATGTTCGACCTAATGTATATAGGTGCGTATTTACCGTACCAATATCCCCTATTATTACCAAAACATTGCGTACATCACCGTAAACAGATGAATTCCCTATAAAGCAAGGAAACTTATTGTATAATAAGGAAATTCAATTTTTATTTCAATTCAAAGGTATAAAAACTTGAAGGATATTAGAGATTCTTAGGTTGATAATGATAAAAATAAAACAATTTTCAGGTCCGCCCAAAAACCAGACGACATGACTTACGAAATTTTTAATGTGAAAATAATTAATTTGAGATGCGTACGTGTGTTTTCAAACGCGAAAAATACATTATATTTTTACTTATATCGAACTAATCGACTCATGATTTTTTATTTTAGTACGAATTGCTAATTAAGTTTATTTTCATTTCATTACGTGTATCATATACCGAGAGAAAAATTAAATATAATATGATGAAACCTTATTAATTCGTTCCGTTTCTTGACAACGTTGTAAAATTTGGTTAAAATATTATATCTGAAATAGGTAAAGAATTACCAAATCCTAGTAATCGCTTAAATTACGTCGTAAATCTACCGGCAAATTACTGTTCTTTCAATCCCCACTTACACTAGTATCACGTCGATTTGACGTATTTTTAGTTAAGGCAGGTTCTCATTTAGTGACATATATTTATGGTTAGAATTAACGTAATTTAATCCTAAAATGCTGCTTGGGATTATTAAAAAGAAAACTTTGAAAAGGAAGAATATCATTTGATTAAAGTTTATCAAATATTAAAAATCTTAAAAATGTATAAGGGATTTTAAAAAATGGAGATTTCTTTTTCTCAAGAAACTAGTCAAGTATATGTCTAGTTTCTGTCATTGTAGCCTCGAGAGAGCCTCGAGCACGTGTAACAGGTAAGCTCATTTGTTATGTGGTATTATTGTTTTCGGTCACTTACATGGACCTATCTCTGTCTATTGTATTTTATAATGTAGATGTATTACATATATTCTGCTTAAGTTACTTAAGTATAGTTGAGAGTTGTTGTTACCCAACCCAGTAAACCAAGAAGCATTCAAGTACCAGAAATAGGATTAAGAATTATAGAGAAGTATTCGTTTTGGACTGAAACAAACACTTCTCTATCATTCTTAATCCTATATCTGGTACTTGAATGCTTCTTGGTTTGCTGGGAAGTTACTACGTATAGAATTTCCATAACACGTTTTGGCATGTGACAGGCTAAAATAATATTAGGGCTATAAACTGGAGTGGCACTAGTAATGACCTGGGCTTTTAATCTGATTACAATTATTTTTGGCCTGATATACTGATGGCTAATATTCTTACCGTATTTTATACCCGGGCACTAACCGAATTTTGTATCCCACAGTATGTATAGTGCCCGATTATTGTCAGGTAAATCTTTTAGAAGTCGAGATATCCATACAGGCATTTTTCTTAACCAGATGAGGGAGAAGTTTGAAAAATGTTTATTTTCAATTTTGATATGAGGGACCCATATGGTTTACATGAACCATTATATCAAATCCGACGAAACATTATAAAACAGATGATCATTTATGTCTGTTAAAGTTGCGGTATTATATGCAAACAATGACCGAACGCACTGCCGAAGCCCGCGAACACGAAGTCGACCGTGCCTGGAAAGGGCCGAAAGCTATCGATCAAGCGAGCGAAGCGAGTGACGCTGGAAGCCCATCGGGGGTCCAGGGGGCGGAGCCTCCACGAGTGATCGGCGACTAATGGCCGCAGGAGCGAAGACCCTATTTTTTTTTAAATATCACCTTATTCGAAAAATTGTATTTCTTTTATTTGGTTTATTGTTCTACCGTAAGTATTAAAGTAATAAATTGTCTATATAATATGTAAAATTATTGTGTGTTGTAAACAATTTATTTGTTCAAAATGGTTTCTTAGCAACTTTGTCATGTAAATTAAATAATTCCAATTTATTGATAATAATTTTAGCCGTCAATTGTACTATCGTTTGCACTAATTAGGATTCGATTGTAAATACACGCTCGAAATTTGTAACATTACGAATTATAAGAATTGAATGTCCATTATTTTTGTTATTTACATCCGATTAAATTCCGCTTAATATTATTGCACCGTCATTGATCCACGTCATGTTCATGCAGTTACATGTAGAATTCCATTAATTAATTGCATCATTTTAATTTTATATACATATATTGAATATTATATTATTGTTCCAGGCACATGTAATAAATTGTATATGTTCGTTATGATCGTCAGTATCAGAATTATAAAAATATCAATGTAATCAATGTCATATGTATAAATTTTGTTATAGAAATCATTATTTTTAAGAAAATTATTTTCGTTTCAAAAAACAGCGAAAATGTTTAAATGTTTCAAATATCTGAATAAACGGTACATTTTCAAAGCAAAATTATTACTGACGAAATGCATGTTTTAATTGTATGAATAAACTATTATTTTTTTCCAGTGGTGAAATTTATTTTAAAAACATTATGTACATATGTATAAGACAAATGCATAAGAAATTTTGACTGAAAAACTTTCACATTTTATATGACTAATCAAAGATTCTCATCAAATTAAATAACCATTAGCCAGTTCTTTTAATGAAGTATGAGAAATGAAAATTCTAAAGAATTTAGAAATAATCAAAAAATGAGAAGATTTAATAAAAGATTTTAAAAAATCATTAATAATATAAAAATTAAAATGTAAAACAACCGAGTAGAACATTTTAAATGGATTTAAAGGCGACAACATCTTGAAAAATCTTATTTTAAAATGGAACCAATCATAAAGATAAAATCTTCATCAATTTCCTAAATTGAAAATAAAAAATTACCCGATGAAGTATCAACTTCCTAATAAAACTAAAAATAGTAAAGAATAATAAAAGTCGTTTAAAATATTATTTGAAAAATAAAGAAGAAAAAGAAAAGAACAAAAGGTAAACATTTTTATTTGAAAACATTCACTTTTTACTGGTGGTGGGCTTTTTTTCACACGTTCTAATCAGTTTTTATTGAAAAAAATAATAAAAGCATCATATACAGTTTTAAAATTCAACGTGGTTTTAAAGCAAATGACATTCTTTTTAGCGGTCAGAATGAGTGATCAACGATGTATCGGATTAAAAATATGACCTAGGTCATGAATACCTACTGCGTGGCCTTTGTTGGATATGTGAGAACTTCTGGAAACGTTTTCCGAATGTTTTATATACCTTTAAAAATATAATTTATTATACTCAATCGTTGTGTACCTGCACAAAATGTGGTTTTGTGTCTTTATCAGTATTCCACAAAACCACATTTTGTGCCTTTATCAGTATTCGAAAGAAATGCCAATATTGACACATCTATATGTATGAAGCATTCATTTCGTATTACACTCATTGTCTCGCTAAATGTCAAAAAAGATACGCATAATATATCGCTCATCTTTTAAAATTACAACTTTTATCGAAAAAATGCAAATAAATTTGAAAAATTTACAAAAAAAAATTCTGAGACACGACAAATTTGTTGCTGTTCATTTTTAAAGAAGAGGAATTTATAATTAATAAATAATTAAAGTTTATCCCTGTACCGGAATATATGTACGTACAATTCCCTGTACAACGAAATTTTCTTTTCTCCGCATCGTTAGTCGATCCATTAGAGGTACAATTTCGCCGTCAAACGAACAATTACCAACCCTCATTTTAATATGTGGTATTATATATAGTATACAAAGTTTCCGTTGATTTTCTGCAGAGCGGTTCCGCTTTTCCCCCCTTCCTCATGACGGTGAAACGCGCTCCCATTTACGCGACTTAATCGCATTTCGTGGTGGATTTACCCAATGCACGAATCCCACGGTTATGCATCCCGAGTCGAGCGGCGCTCGTTTAAGTCTATAAAAAGCACGCCATCCAATTTTGCACCCCAAAAGCCCCAAACCCCTCGCGACCGACCAACCGACCGGATGTTGCGTATATATACGACGGAACCCCCATATGTATATAGGAGTGCACATCAGGGGCGATCACCAATTTTCGTTCCTTAGCGCATTTCCGCGCAGCCGTTTTTCCATTTTCCATCGGCAACACCTGTTCTAACGTTGCGAGTAGCAGCGGGATCTATACACGAGGCGCGTTTTCCGGCCTATATAAAAGTCGTTGCCACCAAACGCACACAATGTACGGATATTGTATACGTCGGGAAAGACAAACCGGTCGAAAATGCCAGCTCCTATTTATTCACGCACTATTTTCTTTCTTCATTTCGTGACCCACATACATTTTGGACGGGAATGTGCATTACTATAATTATATATATATATATATATATCATCATCATTTTGCTACGTTTCTATTTTACTTCATGCACATTCGTATTTTTATAGAATAGATCTATTGTTTATTTTGTTTAAATTTCCTTTTTTGTTTGTTTGTTTGTTTATTATTATTATTATTATTATTATTATTATTATTATTATTATTATTATTATTATTATTATTAATTTATTTATTTATTAAATCATAACGTCGAACTTTGGTGTAATTAATTTTCAATTGACTTAATTTATTTATCGTTAAATTTTTTGAAATTTTATCATTTTTATATTAATTTTTAATTTTAAAAATGTGAATATTTGTATATTAAATCAAGAGCGGTTGTGACAAATATGTGTATAATACGGTTGGTGCTGTAAAACCGTTTTTCATGATTTTGCGACTTAATGGGTTAATGTTATCGAATTTTTAATAATTAAAGACATTTTCAAAAATACGAAAGTTAGAAAGTCCATTCGTGTCCCCTTATGGGCACCCACAGCATGTAAGAATGTAATCCGAAGACAGTTGTTTTTCATGTTCACGGAACGTAAATTTAGGCCATCGCAATGGCGGTAAATGGAAACGATTTAGGCAGATTTTGGATGGGAGAATGCATAGATGAAAGAAGACGCTTAGATAACTGATGTATATCCAATAGATGTCAATTTACGTCCAAAGCGATTTTCAATGGATGCCTAATTTGTATCCAGATTAAAAATACATCGACATTTTTATGTAATTCCTATGAATATCTATCAGGTGTCTGATGAGCATTATTTAGGGGAAATACACTGAGCAAATTTTCCTATAAATTTTCGTAATCCCGTTGATGTCGAAATGGCGCCTATAGCTTAGAGGAACAATGGAAGTATTTTCGAGATTCTCTACGGCTTTCACGAGAACGCAATAAATTATTATTTTAATTCAACGAGTCGATAGTAAAAATCGAACCATTTATATGTTAAAGTAATTTATGTATTATCAATATTAAAAGAAGGCTGTTGACAAATTAATTATTTTTCTACAATCATATAAACAAAATGCCTTAATTTCCACTAGGCTTTGTAGATTCCCGACTTTAATTATTTAAAATCCTAAAAAAAAAATCCAACCCGATTAATTAATAATGTTCAACTGATTATATTAGGTTCTATAAATTGGTGCAGAAGTTTCGGCAGAACCGGATAAAATTGGTGTAAACATTTGTTGCTCAATTGTTGTTCAATTGTTGCTCAAAATTTACTCTATTCCCAAATTTGTTGCTCCCTTGTTTCAAAAAAAAAAAAAAAAAAACAAACAAATAGCTTTGGCTACCTTGGTCGAAAGGTAGTCAAACATAAAAAAAATTAATATGCGAGTAATCGTTACTCATTTGTTATAACAAAATTACCTTATCATTATTAATTAGATCCACAACGTGTGCAAAAATCGACTATTGATAAAAATGGAGAATAATCGATGATCCTAACGAATCTAAATATTCATCACAATTAATATACACAACAATTAGTGTCTGCCATTGTTGCTTTATATATTCACTTTCCATCCGATTTTGCTGATTAAATAAATAATTATTCGATATTGAAACGACAAATTTCATCTTCGCATGGAAGGAAAGCATATAGCGCTCGATATGAACGTGGCAACAATGAAATAAATAAATAGATAAATTTTAGAGTCATTAAAAAAGACTTTTTTTGGAACACCTGCTTGAAATTACAGACTTTGCGGTCTTTAAAACAGGTGGAAAGTGATCAATTGCCGCCGTACAGAGCCACGAAGCTTCTGCTCATGTGCAGCGCGTATATCCGCGTACTTATTCGCTGCCCCACTGCACCAGGCGTTTTTTTTTACCGGAAAGTCTTGATCTATATTTTCGTGTGATAAGACATAACTACGACATGAAGGAACCGTAAATTTCAATACAGGTGTGACAAAAAATAGGGTAGGTATCACAGGCGCGAAACCGCATTGCATCGCGGAGAGATGGCCGAGAGTTCTCAGTAAAGCACGTAATGTACTATTATAACTATTGTATCTTGTAAAATGTAAGAATTTCGAAATTTGCCATGTTTCAATGTCGTATAATTACTTATCTAATGGGCAGAACCAGACCGGAAGTAGATGAAAGTCTTATTATTACATATCTAAAATTCAGAACAATTGAGCAACAAACAATTGCTGAATAATTGGAATCGCATTCATATTAAGCTCTAAACGTGCACCCTTGTCATAGAGAAATTTCCTACGTTTCAATGTCTTTTAATTATTTATTTAATGTATATACAGAACCGGCCCAGGAGTGTTGAGTAGTTGGCTTTTTTGACCCTAAAATGAAAAGGAAGTGATCAACAATTGCTGGACAATCGTTATCTCGTGTATTATAATGCACATTTAAAGGTACTACGAACTTCCTTGATTTCCCGTTTCTCTTTGTAGTATATTTTTCAATATATTTTATGTTATATATATATATAATTTACATAATCCAATTCTCAAAATCACTCACAAAAAAATAGATAAATTTGAATTGCAATGCGTAAAGTAATTCAAACACAGATGTATAGAAAACATGTTTTGCATAAAATTAGGTTAAACTGGTGGCCGCACTCAAAATAAATCGGATAACCTAGAGGCGAAATAGAAAGTCGCAATAACGCTTGAACAGTTTTTAACATAATAATAATAAAGCAACTTAACCGATAATAGGTCAGCGCAAACTTGTGACACTAATACATTCGACCCAGAACATTGCCTCAATCTATGGCTCTTACATAGAGTGTCTCCACAAGGCTTCAAAATAGGTCATTCACATTAAGTGTGTGTAAGCGTCTATTGTGCGTCTAATTGTGCTCCATGGTTACACAAGAAACGGGGACTTGTAAGGTTGTATTTGAAGCCATGTTTGTCGGTGTAAGTCGGTGTAATATGCATTTTCACGCGCGTAAAGCTGATTGGACAACGCTCCGGGTAAACAGTGCAGTAACTATCGGCGAATTGTCTAAAGAGTGGCGTTTGGGCCATAAGGTGTAGGCATAAGCTTGACATACTGATCCTAATCGTGATTGCCAGTGATCAGTAGCTTGGTTCAACCTATAGGTCACTGACATTTGGCGCACGTAAAAGCTGCCTCAATTGTTTTTACCAATTCGGCGAAGATGGCATCGGCATCATTCGCATAAAATTCGCTTATTCTTAACAAAATCATTCTTGGAAGTTCCGACGCTGGTTGATGCAGTAGCTTGATCACTATAGATATGAAAATTCTCTATAACAATTAGGAAGAGACCCAATTCTAAACATAGCAGATATGTATGCGGGTGTCGACCTGGGAAGACAACATAACTTAAAAAAAAAAAGTCCAGTTAGGACGTTTCAAGTATTTCCGTATACCCTAGAGATCAGCAGGGAACCGCATATAGTCGCTAGAACTGTCGCCTGGTACGCCTTGAATCCATCGCTCCACGAATCTGACTTTACCTCGGACAGAATATTTAGAGTCGAGGAGGTTGCTTGTCTTATGTTATTGTCAATCGCAGCCATTTTGCCGATGATAAAATAATTGATCCGAGATATATGCTTAAGTACCGACAACCTCTATCTGCCGATTTTTAAAGGCAAAAGATCTGGAGGATGCATCAGGAGGGCCATCTCTTCTAAAGACTATGACTTTCATCCTCGAGTAGTTTACCGTTAGGCCATTATACCCATCCTGCAAACACAAAATGTAACGGTAATGTAACATTTATACGACTGTTACTTGTTGCATAGTCATTATATACCAGTTACTTTTGTGTTTGATGGGCAGATAGCGGAAGTTGCAGAAACATGAGGAAATAACAGCACATGTACAGCATATAACCGTAATTTCAGCATATTTCCTACATATTGGTCAATTTTGCTATTAGGGTAAGATCGCAATAGTTAGCGAAGATTTTCAGCCTGGCCTTTATGTCTGTAGGCGAATAAGCAAAAATTAATCTATAAAAAAATTATAAATTATAAATTAAAAAATGAATTTATAAAAATTATATATATATATATATATATATATATATATATAATTCACTGGTCCCGAAAGTACTGGAGAGGGTCCGATAAATAGAGGACAATGAGCATGGGACTCGAGATTTTACCCTGCAGCATATACCTTCAATAATTTGGTAATTATCGGTAATGTCTTGATTGGTTTGTATCGACACCTTAGCATAATAAGAGCTATTATAAATCTAATAACACTCAAAAAATATTGGTAAGTACATTAGTGATTGCAATAGTCCTGCATTTTATGGGGTTGGATCGAGAACATTTTTATGTAGCATGAACAGATTGGCCTTCATCCATCTCTGGGGGCGGGGGTGGGGATATCATTTGACAGGGCATGATTGAATAGCTCTAGAATGAAAGAGAACCAATCACCTCTTCCACACATTGCAAAAGTTCCAGAGCCATGCCATCAAGTCCTATCATCCTCCTGTCTTGAGTCTGTTCAGGCTATTCCAGTGTTTTCCTGTCTCGGGATTGCGCCGTCTACTTCCAAGTTGAATATCCCGAAATATGTGAAAGGTGCTTAATTTGGGAGGATATAATAATTTCATGCGATTGTTTCACATTTCAAAAGAAATTTATGTAGGAGGACATCTGTAAAAGAATCTGGCTAAAATCGGACAGCACTTTTGACATCTGAAAATTTATCCGCCATCATGTTAAAATATCATGTCTGTGTCCAATCTCCTGGTACACATAAAGTGTTACTCTAAACATAGTTTTTTGAATGATTTGCATTAATATTTTTTTTATTTATATCCTATTTAATTTACATCTATAAGTATTATCAATTAAAAAGTGGGGATTTCCAGTGAAAAATATACACATGATAGAAGGCTTTACTACTGGAGTATTTCAATAACATTTTACTTTGCTCTTTTTTTATTCTTGTGATTTATGTCAAAATATGTGAAACTGATATGATATAAAAATCATATCTGTAAGAAATATCAACAAAAATCTATGAAACTACTAACCGCGAACTAACTCCGCCCTGGAACATACGTTATATAAGCTTCCGTACAAATGGTATTATTTAACAATACACGTGGGAATTGAATGAGATTATAAGAGGAACTGAATATTTTGTATAATATATACTCGTCGACTTCAATTCCTTACAATGCTATTCAATTCAATTTTCTGAATTTCATGAAGAAAAACGATGTGCGCATGCGTACTGGGCAAAACGTGACGATTCTAGCATGGCGCTGTCTAGCTGCTAGCATGGGAGTGGCATGGCAATTTCCTAATTATATTTTACTATTAATTTGTCGAATTTGAACTATATGATCGGTGTTTAGATAACATTACATTTGCTTTTATCGGGACTAACTAAACAAGGATACAAATTTTAATAAACATCCATAAGAATCACCTTTAATAAAAAATTGTTTATTTTTCAATGTAACGTTGCATACAAGTTATTGTATATATAAAATATAGTATACGTAAGTAAAAATGATCGCTGCTATTTTATATAGAAATTCCGAACACTTCGAGTAAGAAAGACTCACAGGTCTAACTTGAATCACGAACATTCACCTCAACAGAATTAAAGGTGCATTAAAAAAAAAAAAAAAAAAAAAAAAAAAATCACCTGTACAATGAAAGAAATTAATGAAAACTGATTATTATCATATATATATTTTTGCATTATAAATAAAAATCAACCTGTTCAGTTTATGTCAAACATGGACGTTATATCTGTTCCTCGTGGTCATCATGTACGCAATAATATTTACTCCCATTTTCATAATTTTTCCTCAAAGTATCAAAGTATCATTATTTTAAAGAATTTTCATAATTATAGTAATCCGGGCTCGTAATAATACGTGGGTAATCATTCGTTAGTTTCTTTCCCTATTTGAATTTGGTATAATGATATATTTTACATTTTTAATGCGACAATCATGCCAATTTCACGCATCTTGACTGAGAATATGCAATTACGGTTGTAAACAGCTGTGTTTTACTTTTAACTTCAGTGTTTCACGAATGTTTCATATAAAAATTATAACCTAATATGCTTATTCAGATCTCAAACTACAAACATTCTCAATCCTTTCCCAAATGAAAATTGACCAGAGACCATTATAAACTTCTAAAAATATTTAACGAAAACATCAATTAAACGATGAAAAAAAAAATTACCGTCGTAGATCACGACGTTAAAAACAAAATGAATAGTTGAAAATAAGAGCATTTTAATGAACTCATTTTTTAATTCAAATATGGAAGAGGTCACTTCAATTACGATTGAGAAGTTTTACAATTTGAAATCGTAAGCGAGGTACCTTAATGAATACCGATGTTTTACGTCTCTTTATACATTATTTATGTACACATATTCTAAACCGTGCTGCCGCATTCTTAATTGGAAACTCAAAATTGATTTTATATAGCTTTGTTTTTTATCAATATCTACGTAGATCTAATATTACACACTTGGTATGGAGCATATATGAAAACAAAATGATAATATTTGCAAAACATTGATGTATTTTCACGGTAGTAACAAATAATTAACATAAAACAATGAATGTAATCCATTTAGATGACCAAATGAAAACCATAATATAGGATTAAGATAAAACGAAAATAAAATTTGTGTGAAATTATTATTTTTTTTTTTATATATAGATTAAGGTTTCATAGTACATTTCATATAAAAATCACTTTCTACTATGCTTACGATTATAAGCTACAGCGTTCGTGTTTTGCAAATATTTAAAGTCACTTGGTTTCACATATTACTAATTGCGTTAATAACACAATTCCCACTTCTTAATTCTGCGTTAGTACATTTGTTTTAATTTCATTTTACGATAAATCATTTCATAATATTCCTGTTAATATTTGTTATTCTTTTCGCCCTAAAAAGAAAAATGAAAGAAAAGATACTCTTCTTTCTTTCAAAGCACATCACTTAGAGAAGGTTTGTCGCACCGCACGCCCGACTCGATGCGCCGCTCTCCGGAATGGTGACGGTAACCGGTAACTAAATTCGGACCGATGAGTCATCTCGCGAATAGGCTGGAGTGAGCGCACGCATTTTATCAGGAAGCCCACTGTTCTCGTAAGCAGATACGCGTAGCTTTTGAATCAAGATTTCGGCCAACAGGTCCAAGCACAATGAAGCTCCAAACGAAAAATCTGACTTTGAACCATTTCTTGTCCTTTTTAATTGCACAATATAATAAAGGACACAATGAAATTCGAGTTCGAAGCCTCAATGTGCTCCGGCCTAATCACGGAGCCTGAATTCGAATAGGCTTGGTTTCGAAAGAGTGCGGAGGCAGCTACCGCTACGGCCTGCAGCGCGACAATTCTTCTCTCCGTGTAGAGGCGCCATCTATCGAGAATAACGGAGACTACATTTCCGAGCATACGCGAAACTCATCAAGTATTGTTAGAAATTCGATAAGTAATAAGAAATATTAAACATATGTAGCATTCGGCATTTTATAAGTGTGTGTATATATATGTATATATATACACACTTATATATGATATATATATATATATTACTTTTTTACAAATTTGTTACGTCGCGTACCTGCGATTTGTATTACGCTTGATACGTGAATTATTTTCAACGAGGCTATGTACACTCGAGATTGGAATAACGATATTCGCCATTAAAAAAAAACCCAATGGGGTCGAATTTCTGAATGAATATCACATCGCTCGTAAACAAGTCTTTTGGTTCAATTCTATTCATAACTCATCTGTTTGAACCGTTTTATTTTCTACACTGATCTCTCGCGTTGAACTACAGCACCTATTAGTATATGTACTGACGATTTCTCGAAGACCTTTATTCTCCTCTTGTAAACGTCCCATAGTTTCAATGCCCTGCATTTCACTGTCTTCATCTAATTGTACAGCAGTGCGCATAACAGCTGCCATTTCATTAATTTTATCTGCTTGTCTATTAATAATCTAACAATAATAAAAATAATTTATAAGCGTTAGTGCAGTAGAAATTCCAGTTATTCTTAAAAAAAAATAGTATATTACGTATCTAGGGCGGAAACAGGACAATTGCAGCGAGGGCGATGAGGGGTAAGAGTAAAAATCGCCCGAGTGTATGCAATGCGTTTTCGCCCGCGATATGTACGGTACTTTTTGTCACATCTGTATGAAAATTCGTGGTTGTGCAAAAAAAAAAAAAAATCCCGGTGGTCTGCAAAAAATGGTCGTTGCATTCCTTGGCGGCAATCGACGCCTTTCCGACTGCTTAACCGGCACGGGAAGACCGCGAATTTGTGCAGGTGTGACAAAAATAATATTAATAACACTCACGTTGGTACATTTACACTGATTGGCATTTGGACAGGTTTTCGTATTTGGCAGTGAGGTAAAGTCTGTCTTTGTTTGCCGCATAAGGTAGGCTGTCTGTTGTCTGTATTTGGTCATTATTAATTCCAGTGCATTTTGATGATCCTCCAAAGCGTAACGTAGTTCCTTATTTTCAGCTTGGAGTTCACGGAAATAACTATCATTCTTCTGGAATCCAGCAATTAGTTCTTGACGAGGCATCTGATTAGCAGCTGAATTTAGCATATCAACCTCTTCTTTATACTAGAAATTTATATATATATCATTATTGAACAAAAACTTAATATTATTTCAGTTACATGTAAATTGTAAAAGCTAACAAAATAAAAACTTATCTCACGATATATTTTCAAATTATCTGAACAATGTTACTTTAAAGAAATAAAAAGAAAAAAAATTAAATAAAATTAAAGAAGTATGAACCCTTGGTGAAAGCAAGATTAATACTTTATACGCTTTACTGCAAAAATGTTACTTTTAATTTCCCTTTCAATCAATTTTACATTTATTTTTTAGAATAACAATACATTGAATAAACTTTAAATGAAGTTTATGAAAAGTGGTTAGACAGAATCTTCTCTGAAATTCCACAAAAATAAATTTTTGTATGTTGATCGCCAAAATTTCATTAAAGCAATGAATAGAATTGCTAATAGAAATTCGAGACCTTATAATGTTCGATTAATTTCGCAAATTTGCGCAATAGTCTCGATTTGAAAATCGCGAAAATGCGCGGGTCTATCGAGACAGAAAAGCTCTTATGGCGATATGACATATCAAACTTCGAAGCTTTATTTTTCGTATTTAGACGCAACGAATCCTTACCATATCATTTCACTAGACTATATAAGGAATCGATGTATACAGACAAAATTCCAAAAAAGTACTTACAAAAAAAAAGAAGTCATAATAAGTTAAGACAATCACATTTAGCCGCACCTTTCATGAAATTTCGCACGGTGGTGCGCGAAAAAAATCATGGCGATTATCGTTCAAAAGTTTTGTAGTCTTTCAAATGTTAACTCTCATTGTTGACAACAAAGAATAAAACATTGAAGAAATAAGACTTACATCTTTCGGTAAAGAGGAATTAAAATTACAACCACAAAAGGTGCGGCTGAATGCGATTGGGCGAATGGTTTTCCCTTTCAATCAACATTCGCCTTGCTTTACCTTCTTATTATACCGTGACCATACTTTGCATTTTCAATAAACTAATAAACTAATTAATTGATTAAAATGCTGAATGAATATCATCCTCTAATGAACTTTTATGTTTTAGATGTTACCATTAAATTATACAGGGAGAGATACCTGTATTGCCAATAGATCAAATTGTCATAGTCCTATAATGTCTATAAATATGTAAAATGATGAATTTCAAAAAATTGTGACCGTGAACTTAAATTACATTTTAGGTACATAATAATGAACATAGAATCGAAATATTCAAGTCGACATGAAAAATCTATCGATTGTGGCTCTTTTTTGTTCCTCAAGTAATAGGGGACGGCAGAGGGGATAGAATGTATACGCAATATGGTACGGAAGGCACATTTGCAATAAAGTTACAAGAGGTTAAAAATTAAGCCTTATTTCGCAAAGGGGAGGATGCATGCGCAGTAGCATTTCAAAAGGTGGAAACGCGCGCAACAGTCTGAGGAGAGAATTACACATACCAAGTAATATTCCGATCTATTCCATTATGGATATTCCCTTAATAATATTTCGACGTACCTGCTGCGAGCAATCGAAATTTTGAAATTGTTCACTTTCAATTTTTATATACATGAAATATTATATATAATATCCCATAGTAATTAATTCACGTGGTATGAAATACGATTTAGATGTCGATCGATTTAGACAATCATTAAGGCCCGAAGGGCTGAATCGGGAAAATCTTGCTATCGCTGCGTGCGAGGGTCCAGGAGGCGGAGCAAGGGCCCTTCGTTTCACTTTTATGTATCCGCATTTTTTGTTACTGCTTCTATATTCATTTTTATCAATTAATTAATGTACAATAGCAAGTAACAAAATGCGTATGAGTTCAGATACAATTGACTACCTAATTCTCTTAAAATTGAAATGAAATTATACTTTCTAGCAAATACTTAAAATATCGAAATATTATGATCCGGCTCGAAGGACTGTGAACAGACTTACTAATAGAAAGTCGAGACCAGCTAATTCGCGATTAATTTGTTTATTTATATGTATTGGTTCGTGACAAATTGTCGACTGGTCTAGAAAGTAAGTAACTTGCTCAACCTCATGGATCCTTTCTTATCGTTGCCCGTAAAAGCGTCGTCGAAGCTTCTAGACTCAATAAATATATTAACAGTATAAATTTAATAAAAATAAACGCTATTAATATTATTAAAAATGTATAGCCGTACGCGCATATATTTGAAATAAGTAATGCTTCTCGTAAACAACAATAATGCATTAAGACAAACTTATACTTGTATCAATATAGAGAAATCCAAAAAGTTATGGTCTTTAACTCTAGTAATAATTGAGTTTAAATAAATAAATTATAATAAACCTGACTTTATAAAACACTATACCGAAATACATTTCTGAGAATATACTTAGGAATACACGCCGTAGCATTTTCTTGTAAACTGCTATAGGTATCTAGTAAATAGAGTATGTATAACCTTCCAGTAAAATCATAGATATTTTAGTAAAACATTATATGTACTGGATCTGTGTTGTATTCAGTCAATATTTGTTAAAAAAAAAAAAAAAAAAAAAAAAAAAAAAAAAAAAAAAAAAAAAAAAAAAAAAAAAAAAAAAAAAAAAAAAAAAAAAAAAATCTTTTCTTCGTCAATATAAAGGGGTACTAATGTAATACCTATATTCATTTATAAAAAATAACTAAAAGAATGTTTAATCACTGAGTTACTGTCATAGGCTATATTTAAAGCTCTCTAGCAAATAGAAAAATAAAAATATCATTATGAAACCAACTTATTTTACTATTTTTAGGTACGCCCTATCGATTTATGGGGTCAAAATTGCGTTTCCATGCCGCAGAAAAACAATATGGCGGATTTTATTTGAAAAAGTACCGAAAAATGGAAAATTCTTTGATTTTATTAAATCAATTTTTTTTAATTAGATAACAGGTGGCGATCCATTCCACACTATATGGACAAACATCGACAAATAAGTTGTAGTTTAAAGGGAAAATTTTTTTATTCAGCTCCTATCAGTTTATCCGATTAAAAATGGCGAAAAAGTGTGAACATTTCTAAAAATACGTGTTTTTCCTAAACATTTCTGTAATAAATCGACATTACCTAAAATTTTTGTCTTGAAATGTAAAATTTCGATTTATTCGATATTCCTGGTCACTTTTTAATATATTTGACGATATTAATAATGACGGATTCAATATGGCGGTCCTGGAACTGAAAAAATGTTTCGGTGCTGTTTTATTACATTTTTTTATTTTTCGGATTATATTGAATTGAAATACAATGACGGATTTCAAACTTCAAAATGGTGGATCCAATATGGTGAGTAGAATATTGAAGATTACATGATTCCCTAATATAAAAAATCGCATTATATTCTTTGTGAAATTTCCATGAAAAAGTGTTCTTGGTCGTTTTGTGATTGATTGAAAACGCAGTTTTGACCATATAAATCGATAGAGCGCACCCAAAAATAGTATAATAAGTTGGTTTCATTATGATAATATCATGTTTTGATTTGCTAGACAGAGCTTTGAAAATGAGATAAAAATCCCGTCATCTTGGTCGTTAATGGGTTAATGTATGTTCCTATAACATTTAATCTATTAATCTATATTTTTTAGAACAAATTCTGTGAAAATTTTATTTGCAATTAAGTCAAGGAATATTAATAGTAATAGAAGAATAGTTATATGTACTAGACAATGAGTGTCAATGTATCTCGGTAATGTCAATGAACAACCTTATATGGTGGTACGTTTATATATTTGCAAACTTATATCTCTTTTAGTAATACTAGACAATAGTAATTACATAATAAACTTACTAATCATGAACCTTTAAGTTTATTACACATAAATTCATACATATTAGCAATTTTAACAATAAACCTCCCACAAATGCAAAAACTAAAATTGTTACAAAATAAATCAATGAGCAATATAAATATTCTTAAAATAAAGACTAAAATATTCAGAATGTATTTTTTTATGATTAAGTATTGCATATTTATAATATATTTATAATTTATTGTTTATAATTAATTATTTATAATTTATAATTACTAGAACGATTTTTCCCAAAAAGAAAAGGTTTTAGTAACATTTTTTTTAAATCTTTACTTTATATACATCGTTTTATAATATTTACAACACATATCTTATGAGATTTCGTTTACTTTAAATTGTCCGCATCAAAGAAAAACTAAAACTTGAAATTTCAAAATATTCAACAAATTTTTATTCTAAATAGAAACTATATGTTTATTATTATTTACAAATTCTGTTATCTTCTAATGATTTGAGTATATTCCAAATTATTCCAGGGGACATTAAGTTTCATTGAATTCTTATAAAGCTTTCATAGAGAAATTAGTCTTGAAAGATAATACAAATATAATGTTGTGTATTGGTGTGTAAAGTCAGTTGACAAAAATGACAAATTTGATGGCCACAGTCGTACAAAAAGTAAAGATATTAGTTTAAAAATAAAGATATTAGTTTAGCGAAGATTCATAAAGAAGGCTTCCCCTTGAGAATCATCACGTGAACAATTAACTCAACAACTTACAACTTACTAAGTTTTTATATTAAAATTTTTAGGAACTACGTGGGTCAAACCTTAAGTTTTATCAAATATTCATGGAATTGCAGAAACAAAATAATATCACATAGAATCCCCGAAGATCAAATACTAATTTCATTAGATGTAATGTCTTTTTTTCCTAATATGTCGTTATCACTAGTAAAGATTATGATCGTTAAAAAAATTGACTGAAATTCAACATACATTGATTTCCAAGGAAGATTTTAAACGATTGTAAAAGGTTTAAGAATTGTCCTAAATTGTACATATTTTAAATTCAACGGGCTTATTTAAAAACAAACTTTTTGGGTCCCAATGGGAACACTATTGTCACATTTTCTAGCAAATATTATATAACCTTTCAGAATTTCAATTCAGGAAAAATAACTTACAGTTAGTTAAAAATATTATCAAGGAAAACGATTACCTAGATGATTTAGTATTTAATTTAGAATAGCATACAAGCCAATTAATATTAATATCAGAGGGCTTAAACCATTGAAAGAAAGATTAGAGGTAAAAAATTGAGTAATGCTGCTCGCGAAATTCCATGTCAAAATTGTGAATAGGTACATTAGTCAAACATGCAGACTATTGCGATAGACTATGGAAACACGAAAAGAACATATATGGACCAGAAAGCAAATATACAGGACTCTGTCAAATATACAGGAATATATTATATTTTATTGATCTGGCATTTAAATAAGCATCTGGCTCTGATATAATTATAAATTATAAACTGTTAGTAAGTCTAGTGTAACGATAAAATTATACCTATCCTATACTGCAGTTACTGTTTGTTTCGTAAGTTTTTGTTGAATTATATTTTAATGCTTTTTTACATTATTGACTAATAAATTTTCAGATACACTATATTATATTATATTATTTTATAAAATAAATTCTAAAGAGGGCTATCAAGTTAGCCGAAACATCAAATTTTTAATTGTTGTCAACTGACTACATACCAATACAGATATTTGTTTTAATAACTATATCAAATTAAAGTAGTCAAGAAATAAAACATAAATATACATTCAAATTTTCATTATAATTAAGTCTTGAAAGATGTCGCATAAAAAGATGACTTTTTACCTGCTTCATGCTGTCAATCTGACTGCAAACAGACTGTATTTTACAAATTAAGAGGTCAGCTGTGTTTTCTTGAGTAGAAATTTCTCCCACCAGCTTCCCAGCATCCAATATGATTTGTTGAAATGAGAGTGACATCTGACAAAAAATTTTCCATCAGTAAAATTACATCTTCAACAATTTATTCATTACATTCTCGTTTCTCTATAATGTACAATTAGTTAATATTCTCAAGCTAATAAAATTAGTCAACCAACAATCACCACATCTGTTTATGTTCGTGACAACTCAATTGAAGGCGAACTACGCATAATCATATGGCAGAATACACATAACTTTCTCTAAATCTTTCATGACCTGACATACAGTAAAATTTCCGATTTCGCCCAATAATATATCAAAACATTAGTTCAATAATTTTCCAAATGTGTGAACTTTATGACCTTAAAATTGAAATTCTTTCGACTAAAAACTCACATTTACGTGATTGCTGCTTCTTGGGTTTAAAATTCATGCATATCAAAATCTCAGATCACTCGAATTTTTTGTTAATTCATTTTTACTTCGATGTATCACGATTTTGAGGTTACAAACTCAGAATTCTGCGGTTTGCCTTGCAAAATGGAGAACAGAGCGTACATAACAGACAGAGACTGCCAAGTGCAAGAGACGTATAACTTTAGGCTGTTTTCAACGAAACCTGTCGTCTCGACTTCGGTTCTGTCTTGGCGTCTGTAATCGTCGAGAATCAAAAATTCGAAACGTAAATTTCTCAAATTTCTTTTTGTGAAATGATAAACTTAAATTTTAGAACGTTGTTTATTAAAACAAATTTACAGAATTTTCAGAATTTTTCTCTTTTTGTGCCTTTTCGCATTCTGAATCGCTGTCGGTGAGTGCGAGGTAAAATTTCGCGGGGGCTAAGTATACATATGTATACATATATACATATACTAACCAAAGTTCGACTCAGTAAGAAGTAAACAAGAGGAAGCTTTGATTTGAAACCTTTAACAAAAGGGACTTGTTGACAAAATTTTACTTCGGGGCAATTTGAGAACAAAGGCGAAGAAAGATATAAGCATTTTCGTGGTTTGTAAATCATCGCAGTGACATCGGATCGAGAACTTCCCGACGTATACAGGCGTCCTCCTCCCAAATTTTGGGAGGAGTGACCGGAGGCATTTTCGTAGATTTCGACGATCATTATCATTCGCTACAGGTTCGCAGTTTGAATTTTTATTTTTTTCCTCCTTATTGTTAAAGATCCTCCCCTTCCGGAATTTCCGCGTGTGCGTAATTATACGTGCACGAAGAGGTTTATCTTCGCATTTTTTATATCCGAACCCCTCAAAAATATAGTGCGCAGAATTTTAGTAATTTTATCGACAAATTTTAAATCGGCCTTCAATAAATTTCATTACTTATTTTTTAGAATGGCGAAGACCAAGACCATCAGTAAAGGTTGTCCGAAGTGTGAACAACAGGTGAACAATTATTTTATAGCTGCTTCCAATAATTACATTGTTTTTTTAACGTTCGTATAAAATTGATTATTGATGTTTAACTTCGATTCGTGTAGAGTAGGTATTATTTGAGAATTTGGAAACCAGGCTTTCTCTAACCTCGAAAAAATGATATAGTCATAAAATGAATCATTCATTAGGGCAAATCTTAGCTCCAATAAAGATCAGCATACGACGTACACACTGACAGCGCGCGCGCACACACGCACACACACACACACACACACATATATGTTTATTTATATTTATTCAACTTTATGTAAATAATGTATATTAAAGCAATTTAATTTATTAAAAATAATATTAAATTGTATGTATATAATATACATGGGATGAATTATGATGTTATGGTCAAAAATTTTTTAAAATCTATTAATTATGTATATTTTAATATAGATATATATATATATTTATATATAAATATAATGCCAATAAGTAATTAAATATTTTTCCTCAAATCAAAGTTTATCATATTTCAGCAACAATACTTTAATTATTTATTAATACATTTAGAAATATAGATTTTTTGTGATATAAACAACTTAAGATTGCGTCGATAGTTTTTAAAATGAAATGCCAAAAATAAATTTTGTCTATTTTGTAGTACTTTTGTTAAATAAATATGTAAATAAGATTATATAATATTAATTTATTACATATATATATTACATATATAGTTAGGTTACCTTAGTATAAATATAATAAAATAAACGACGGCATCAATGCCTAGTTCAGCATAATATACGATATTACGCCAGATGTAAAATATTTTATAAAGAAATTGAGAATACTTTTTAAATTTGTTGAATAGTATTTTTATAAAGTATTGTTTTTATCTCAAAATTTCAATGTTACTTAGATTTTTTATATAAAATTAATTTTTATAATTATGTATAATATATTGAGTTTTATGAGAATAATTTTTATGATAGAACTTAATGTAAAGTCATTATATATTAATATTATTATAAAGAAGGAACAATTTTTTATGTGATATTTGCATTATTACAGGTACCAGTAGCATGTAAGGCATGTCGTTGTGGCTATTCCTTCTTCAATGCTAGGCGAAATTCAATAAAAAGCCCACCAAGTCCTGAAGGTGGTGCAATGAAAACAAGAAGAACAAACCGCATAAAGAGAGAAAAGCCAAATTATTATGATTCATTAGAATATGACAAGCAGACCAGAAAAAGTGCCAAGGTATTTTAAACATAACACAATTAGTCAACGCTTAATTATATCTTTGTAGTAAAAATAGCTTCTGAGAAATATATGTTAACAAAATAATTCATAAATATATATATATTATCAATTTTATTGCATGAATTTATAGATCAAGTTATTTTCATAATCCTATATAACATATATAATACAACATCCTTGAAATTAATTTGATATATTTCAGAAATAATTTTATGTGTGTAAATGATGTATTGAACAATGCAATGTCAATCTTAAGTGAATATATACTATATGTTTCACCAAATTATTTAATCAGCTGAGTCTTGCATTTTATATTGAATATTATATTATAAAGACAAAGACAAAACTTACGCAAGTTTATCATCGTAAAGTTTAATGAAACATTTATCAATTGTTTTTAATATTGAACATGATTAAAGTATACTCTTTACATTTTATTTTTTAAATTTACTGTAAAATTTTAATAAGAGCTGGTGAAAATATGTAGTAATGGATAATAAATGAATCTTTGTTTTATTAATAATAGTACTGAATTATCAGTTTCCTTTCATAGTTACGGAGAGCTGCTGAAACAGTATCAGACATTGATTGTCGTCAACTTAATAAAAAGAAGAAAAGAAAAGGCAAAGGTAAAGGAAAAGGTGGTGGTAGTAGTGGAGCTGGCGATGATGATGACGAAATGGAGGGTGTTAGCAGTTTGTCACCTGAGAAACAACTTACTTGCTCCCTCATTCTTCAAGAACTGAATAATAAGATGAGCGTTGTTGCATGGAAACCTTTGTAATGATTATTTGTTTTTTGTAATTGCAATCATAAGCTCGTTATTTAGCTAATATCTACCTCGGTTTAAATGAAGTGATCATTAAGTTTTTGTGTACAACTCGGTAAGAAAACCGAAGTTCAATTACGACTGATCGTGTAGGTGTCAAAACATTTGTACATACCGTAAAAATGTGTAATGCACGTTTTTGCTTTCAAACTGCCTGAAATACACACTTAAATCTAAGCTTCATAAAAAATATATTGATGTTCCTTTTGTAAAAATTTAAAACGTAGAATAAACTGCAGGTATTTTTCAAACGCCAACTACCGATTACAGCGAAATGTAGAATCATTGATTCGTCCCAGTGCTAATTCTACATTCCTGACTGTTAATCTCGAGCGAACGCGAAAATTCCATGCAGATGTGGATGTCGACTCCTAATATTTTTAGTCATAAGTTTTATAATTTTTACAATTTTGGAAATGTCAATTGTAAACGTAAATAATTATTAATTTTTCAGGATACCCTAAAGTAACTTAGGTTTTTAGATTTTTTTCTTTTTTTCAGAATATAGTTATAATTGTTAAGCGTTAATGTGAATGTTACTGTCTTGCTTTATCAGTCGTTCCATTGATGCAATTATTGTATAAGAGCGTTAATTTAGTTAATCGGTAATAATACTGTATTCAAGGTTGATGATGTATGCATTTGTTTATAGTTTTGCGGAAATCTTGCATACGTACATGTAAATGTATCGGAATCTTTCTGTAACCTGACAGTTTGAAAGCAACATGCGTGAAAAGAAGAATGATTTTTTTTTATTTTTTAAGCAAATGAAATAAATCATGCCCATTTTAAGTAATTTGATGGCTTTTAAATTATCTTAAATGTAGTAAGCTTCAAAAGAGTTGATGAAAAGGAATACAAAGTTTTAGTGAAATATTTTTTTTATACAATATTGAGCGTGTATTACAATATCCTACATTAAAATATGAAATAATGCATTACTCGCCAGCAGCCTACACGCTGTAAGTTGCACGTTTGACGGAAAAAAAAAAATTATTTTCACAAGATTCGTATAACTTGTTCATCATAACTTGAATACCAACTGCCTAAACAACATTCTGATATTCCTAAATATAATTAACGCTTACATTTTTGCAACTTGTAAAATTTAATTTTCAACGCATACTTCAAATGTGCTTTATTTCGTTGTATGCTGAACCATTTTCTTTAATATAAACTTGTTTAAAAAAATATCTCTTAAAGATCAATTTAATTTGTTGCATACATATATTTCCTAATCACACAAAAATACATTATTTTATTACATTTATTGTAAGGCATTTTTGAAAAACATTTTTTAGTAACAAAGTGCTTTGGTGTTGCACATTTAATCTTTACACCAATTTTAGCACTTAGGGATTAAGTGGGTTCTAAAGTAGAAGTAAAGTATAGAATTAAAGTAGAATAAAGTTACCAACCTAAGCTCAAAACAAGAAAAGTAAATTAAAAATAATTAATCGTTTTTTTCAAAATTGGGGCTCTGGAAGGGTGATATTACATAACGTATATATAATTATTTTCCTTGCTTGCGTTAAAAATAATTTGTTTCCAAAAGTTCTAATTTTATTTTAAATGATTTTTACTAAAATTTTGTTGGGAATTGTATATGCTATATAAAATCACCCTTCCTGAGCCCAAATTGTGAACAAAAGTTTAAATCATTTTTTATTTACTTTTATTCTTGCAAGCTCGGTCAGTAACTGTTATACTTTAGAACCCTCTTAAGAGATACTTTGGCTTTATAAAAAAGAACAAAAGAATTTAAATTCAGCGTATGAATTCATGATTGCACTAAATAATTATATCAGTAACTAAAAACTTAACGTTATTGGTTTGTAATTTTCACATTGTTGCCACGTGTGTTACAAAATATTTTTGCACTTAAAAAATTCCCTTTAATATAATAATATTTAGTGTACAGTAATCATCTGATAAAGAAGATAATGAAAAAGCCTACATTTGCGATAAATGCCATTTTTTTAGCACTTAATTTGCTATACATGTTACTATACATCGTAACTGAATTTTTTAAACTTTACATCAGTCGACTTTGATCATAAAATATCCTTCACAATAAGCGCAGAAGAATTTTAGATCAATTTCATTTTTAAAGATAAAGATTCGGTAACGTAAAGACAGTAAGTATTGAATCTACGTTTGCTTCTAACAACATATTTACATATAAAATAAAAAACGATTACGACAGTTCCACAAGCAATCCACTGATAGTGTAAACGGTTCGATAATTTGTGTTTCTTATTGTGAACCGCCGTAAGCGTGCAGCCTTTCTTCTCTTTCACGTTTTATCTGATAAATTTATGCTACGAGTGCTTAACTCTTTGCCGCTTGCTTCGTCGAACACTTTTTTCGTCACAGCTCTTCTCTGAGTCTGTCACACCGCTCGATTCAGTAAATTGCTCCTTTGTACTCTCAGTCACTTCTCCATCCATTTCCCATTCAGAACTCTCCATGTTTGGATAACTGCTAACCGAACGGGATTTAGTTGACGAGTCCTCTTGACGAATTGCTTCTTCTTCGCGTTTATATTTACTAAACTTGTGATAAACATTGTTGTTTGACTTGACAAACAGATTTGGACTGTCATTTATTAAATGTTTGATCTTTTTTAAATCAATGCTGACTTTGAAATCATTGCCATGATTTTCAGCAGAATTTATATCGAAATTCGGGTCATTCACGTTAAAATTTTTCAAGTGTTTGTTCCTCGAAGAATTCGAATGTCTGGGTAACTTGCAAAGTTGATTACCGGTTGACACTCCTGGTGAATCTGTCAATCTGTCACTTGAATTCTGTGACTGTTGCTGCTGCACCACAGACCGAAAGTATCGGACGCTGTTTCTTGTGCTCCTGCGAATCGTCTGATTTGAATCTTGACTTTGGATTTCATTGTCACTGAATCGAGGGGTTTGTATTTTAACTCTTTCCGAGAGCGGTGACTGGGTACCAGATTCATCCAAGATAGTCTCATTTGAACTTGAAATGATCGGATCCATATTTTCCTTCAGGTTGTTTCGCCGTCTGCGCAGGGCGTACCTAATAGATCTTGGAGTCTTTGGTGTACTGCTGGTTGTTGGTGGAAACTCTTGCAACGTCATGTCGTCCAAGTACTCAAAACGCCGCCGACGAATGGGTCCAGGTTCAGGATTTTTCTCATTTGTTGATTCATCGACTTGTCGTAGTATGGATGAGGTCCTGCTAGTTAGTCCGCTGCTACTGGTAGCGCTCAATGATGCTTGAATTGATTCTGCGAATGAAGAGGCTGTTTCTACGATGTTGCATGCATCACGAGCCCGGACCGGATTTTGCATTTTTATGTCGAGAATGTACGAGCCACACCGTACCTACGCATAGAAAGGTGAATAAAGCGTCAAGTAAACGGCAACCGACCGATTGGAAGCAATAACAGCAGATCGACAGTTCAAGAAAACTATGCAACACCTTGTTTTACCGATTTACAAGGGAAGAATTCATTCCTTGAAGTAATGTTTCAGTGACATTAAATTGAACTTAATACAACTTTCTTTAAGGTTTGTTTGTTTAAAGACCAATTAGTCGTATTGCAAACTTTCTGAACCAAACTGTTACTCTTATTTTTTTCTGACCTGATCAGTTTTTGTGTTTTGTTAAAATTTATTTATTTTCAATAAACTATATTCCTTTGTTTAAATACTCTCTCTACAATAGCTTTTTTTATGGATTATTTGCAGAAAATATTTATAAGTTTAAAACAGAACTTTTCTTCCAATCTATTGATAGGTTCCTAATTAAAGAATAATGAATAATATAATTTCACAAAAGTTATATGGAAACCTCATTTTTTAATGTAATATTCAAATAAAATATAGGAAACTATCCAAATGAAGAACTTACAAACGTTGTTTATTGGCGTTCATTTTCTATCTTAATTAAGTTGGTATATTTGGCAAAAAAAGTTTTTAAATATAATTAAAATGGTAACTTCAAATATATTCAAGAACTCACAATCTTGCTTGTTACACAGATTAAATTAAAAATAATAATAATAATAATAAATATATTACTAGCTAAACTTTCGAGACTATGTATGTTTTTATTTATTAAAAAAAGTGTGCAGTAACAAATTTTGAAACAAATTCCACGAATCGGTTCAGAACTAACACGTATATCTCTTTTTTCTTTTTATTGAAAGACGTATATATAAAACCTTCATATAACTTCATTCAAGATCTAAGAAATATACATGGAATCGTATAAAAGTATTTGCAAAACAAGTGAAACAAAAACTGATCTATCAACAGAAAATGAGAATAACAATTTCAATCAGTCTCGATAGAATAGGCGAGATCGACGATCTCCTCTTAAATTAATCATTGAGATAAAAATTAAAAATTTATTGATATTCGTTCATTTATATTAACAAAATGTAAGTTTACACAAATATGTGAGCCACTGACTAGATTTAACACCGTCAACAACTTGAATTTTGCCGTTTTTTTTTTAAGTTACTAAATGAGTGTTTTCTTTTTAATATTGAATGTATATTCATTACAAAGAAAGAAGAAAACAAAACAAAAAATACTTTAAAGATTTAAAAAAAAAGTATAAAAAGTTTCTACCTAATCAATGTTGCACAAGTTTGGTGCATAATTGATCAAAACCAAAGAATAATTACTGAAATTATTCAACATAATTTAAATTACATCTAACATTTATTATATACATGTGAATTACAATATATTTTTAGTCATTATAATAAAAGTACAAAAATAGCTTTTTATATTGAAAATCATAAGTATTCCATTTAACATAATTAATTTCTGTTTTATGAAATTATCTATATACATATTATGTAATCACTTCTTCATGGCGTTATAACAGAAACAACTTATGATTTTCATTTTCCCTGTTTTATTGGTTTCCTCGCTAAAAATAAAAGTGAATATAAATTTTTCTATCACACGTGGAGAAAATTAATGGTTTAACAACATGATCTCAATATTGTTATTGACTGTTTATGGATATCACGTTGTAATATTACATAATTTCCTCTGTGAGTTAATCTTTTTTGCATAACTTGATACAGAGACTATAACAATGATAACATGAGCACCTAGATGGGCATTTTTAATTGATTCCCTTGAACACATGCGTTGCCTTTAGTAAAGTCATCATATGAAAGAGCGAGGTAATAGGAATTGTTTTCAACCAACAGAAAAAGTGATTTTTCAACATGAAGGAATAATAATTGTCCAATAATTCATTCCGAAAAGCACTGTGTTTCATAAATAATTTGGAATAACTCTTACCATTCACTGATATTTCTCAGAAAACCAACAAAAGCACGGTTATCGACACCCTAAACTTCAGTAATATGGACATTATGAGAATAAAATTAGAAAACAATATTTCCAAATATTACGAACACGTCACTTTCTTAACCGTAGTAATCCAATACATTTGAAGTATTTTTGTTCATAAATTTTGTTCGCAGTCAAAATAACAGCTATAAAAATGCCATGTAACACGCCATTCACAAAATAAGGAATTTAAATTTTAATATGACATACGTATGTGGAAAGTACTAATGTAGTACAAGTGTTACGTAATTATATTATACATAATATGCCATGGTACTATAATCAATTGAAGATTATCACTATTTCGACGTTAATTCACTATAGGTATAAAATTTTGTAAAAATGCTCGATTATCGGAAGGCAATATCAAACAAAATTATTCAAATGTAAAATACGATTGTTCAGTAAATCGATTAGATCTTTGATATTACTATTAAGTAGTTTGCTCGGTACATATAAACAATAGTCTTCCAGTAATTCGTTGTTACTGTTGCCTATGGTCTTCTGTACTTGCTTGCTTGGAATTCTCACCTGAACTACATCTGGACCGCAAAGCTTAAACTTTAACTCGTTAAGAGGTACGAAGCTTTCGATTAATCCAGTTCGATCACAGGAGGAATCACTTGATTTTGGGATTCTTGCGCTGGAACTTGTACTATTTGCATGAGAGGTAAATCTGAAACATACGAGTTATTTTTCCATTTTCAGTTTCCAAAAATGAATTATTGACGTTACCAATTATTAACAATTAATTATAAAGTTATGTGTATTTTTTGACCAGGAATTGCCTACCGTTCGATATTACTGACATTTAAATTGAAACTGTTTTCGAACTATTCTATACTATTGATTTTTAGAACTCCAATCAAGTTGCAAACATTTTGTTACGAATGTAAGTACAATCAATATTTTGGAGTATTAATTAATTTTCATGAAAGTAAACTAAAGTTACAAGAAGTACTTTTATAAACGATAATTCCGTCGGGCTTTCTCTTTTTTTAGTTTTATAAAAAAATGGATTTCAGGTAAAATAATAATTATATATGCAAAATGTCTTTGCAACTCGAGTAAAGCATTGATAATTCGACATTCATCTAAACTGTAAGAACTGTGCATCCTTTCATTTATTCTTCTTCTTCTTATTAATTATTATTGTTTTTAGTGTTATTGGTTCATCATTTTTTTCCGTTAACTTTTAAGGTAGAATAACATATTTTCATGATAAGAAGAAAATAACAGATATTTAATAACAAATATTAAAAATCGTTACTTTGAAACTTTCCGTATCAGTAATAATATTATAATGCGATCACAAACCATGGCGTGAGAGTGAGAACGAAAGATTTGAAGTATTTAGCGATTGTTTATAACGCGCAAACCTTCCTATTCATTACAATTGAATGTTTTCCATATACTGCAACCATTATCGGTTTAAAAAGAATGGTATTACATAACGAACCGCAGTAATTTGAATTCAACAAACTTGAAAGTTTTAACTTTATAGGTAACACGAGCCTTGTTGAATGATTTAATGCTCTAACGTATTTTAAAAGTAAATAATTTTGTACAAAAATAAAACAAAGTATAAAATCGATCCAACTCCACCCTACAATAAAGAAAAGTACGAATATGGATCTTACAGCGCTTCGTGTTCCTTCTCATTATTCGTCAACAATTACCGAGATCGGAATCGAACTCCTTCGATCATCGGGATTAACAGCTTCTGCGAATTAAGATGCCTTATAGCTTACAGCTTGTACAACTTTATAGCTCGTACAACCATCGCGGTGCTCCCGGTATTATACGTTCCGCTCACGCTTGTCAAATTTGGTTGCTCGAATATAGGATGCAAAGAAAAGAAATTTCCGCTGCACGGAATCGAATGAACGTTAAGTTAAGGCTTAGTATAGTAAATCGCGGACATCCTTGATTATAATTATTTAGCTCTATTAAAATTTTACAACAATTTCATATGTATATGTACTCACATCTGAGACTCTGCGGTGTCGCCGACATCAGAACCTGCACCGAGTCTCTCTTTGGAATCTGGCCGGATTTGAGGTCGTTTCTGATCGACTGGATGACATCGTCCGGCGTCAACAGCAGGACTGGTGCCTGCATCCCCGTGACACTGTTAGAACCCCAAAATAAAAAAAAAATAGAGAGATGATACGGGGATCACCATAATACGGGTACACCCCCGTATCAACATCTCCCCAAACTGTGCGTAGCTTTCTTAAGTGACTCGGGAAACAGTTACAACGCCTGCTTATGCATGCAACATTTAATTGTAAAATAGACCTTTAAACGACAAGTGCCGAGTGAACACATTTCTGAATCTGACAAAACTGTATATTTATTTCTAACTTATTTTTGTTAATAAGTTCGAATATCAACACAAACATTAAATCAAATGAGAAAGATAAAGCCATGCTTGCAGTGGATTGGAATATAACAAAGTGCTGAGTGTACTCACACTGGTGCTGGTGCCGGGAAGTTGGGTCTGAAGAAAATCGGAAAACAATTCGGGAGTTTTGGTGACACTCGCCGAACTGGAAGTATTTGCGTTTCCTTCTGGAGTGATCGTCGAAACTCGATCCTCATTCGTTGAAGTATTTTGATTAATACTGGACGTAACCGATAAATCATTACCATGTTCCGCACTACCAACTGTTGCGCTTGTGCTGGAATTCCCTTCTTCAGTACTTACCAGCGCACTCGCCATATTTTCTGTACCTTTGACAGTACTCGGAATCGTATTGTGTACTGTTTCAGCCATATTCGGCGTGACAGTCGGAACAACATCCGTTTGGCCAAGGGTTAAATTTTCTTTATTTTCGCTTATCGAAGATTCATTTAGCGAAGATTGTAATCTAGAAGAGAGGAGAAAATCCGATTCCATGATAAGTTGAACGGGAAGTGTCTCTTCTGACGTCGAAGGTGAAGCACCCCCGATGTACGCTTCGATGTTCGGTCGTTTTGTTTGTTGAACGATCTGAATATCATCGTCTTCGTCGTCGTCAAGATCGACAACATCAGCTTTTCTCTTGAATCTAGAATCTGCCATTGACGAGAGAGAATTCGTATTATTGCCCGGGGTTTCAATTATGTTCTTCATTGAAACGACACCCCCGGATGATTCTTCAATAGATTGCGAAGTGAATGCACTGACGCAATCCGTGCTGTCTGACACATTGGCGAAAAATTCCGCTGGAACGGATGTCACATTGCTGATTACAAAGTTAAACGAAGAAGAATCGCTTCCGTTCGCGTCAGCGGCCAAAGACAGATCAAAGTTTGCATTAGGCGTATCCGAAACGGATGTGCAAACCGTACCATCCCTGGACTCTGCAAGTATATTTGATGGAGGCAAATTGCCTACTGGTTCGAGTGACAGACCTTTTGTGGATACAGTCGTAAATTTTAAGCTTTCCGTTGAGCATCCTGCCATTTGAATATTATTGCCTTCTAAAATTAACGTTTTCCTGCCTGATACTAATTCGATACTTGTTTCGTCGCGGTTTGTGGATGCAAGTTTTTTCGATATACTTTCACTCACAATCTAGATGACAAAAAAAATAATATTTAAATTGTTATATATACATATATACTCTTAATCGCAGAAATAAGTTAAAAAACGATAAATTCGAAATTAGTGATAGATTCGTTCGGTACGTTTATTACCAGGGCACGCGATAAATACCTAATCTTATAATTAATTTTAATTAAAAAAATGAATTGCATACCTGTACAGGCTCTTCGTCGCTATCTAAACATATAATCTCCTGTGCCTTGCCTGGTGTACCTGAAGTAATCTTTTCTATATTAGTACCTTGAGGACGATTGATCTTCATATCCGAGATATTAATCGAACTTGAAGCACAATTAATTATCGTACTACTGCTGGCATTTTTTTGTGCCTGAGTCAAAATCACGCTGCAAGGATAAAGGTTAAAGTATATTAATACTAAAAAATTAAATGTAATTAATATAAAAAGATAATCGAAACATTAACTATTTCTATTCTCGTTGACAATTTTACCAAAAGCAATCCTATCAGATAAATACGGAGTCAGAAGAATTATATGATTTTTATGAGAGAACAATGTATTCTTTAAACACCTTCTCGGAAAGAGGGATTTTTACAGTCATATTTACAAATTAGTTTTAGCGTTTTAAATTTATCGTCGAGTTAAATAGTTTAAAAAAACCCGCAACTAATTTCTACTCATCAAAGTTGATTTGGTGAGTCTTGATTTATTTTAAAATAAATTTGTAACTCATACGATTGCAAAAATTGCCTAATTCTTGCGATTTTTATTATTCACCGACAGGACCGCTCTCGGAAAAATTAGCTCTCATACTCGAACATATCGCTCAACGCCTTTGTGAATCAAGCCCGTACATATTGTGTAATCTATATTGTGAATGATACTAGTGCAGAAAGACGCTAATGTGACAGTGGGTTACGAATAGGTATATTTTTGTATGAATGAGGTAGAATTGTGCTTCACGTTACAAAAAAAAAAGTATTTAAGCACCCACATGAAGCATGAAAAAGGTTTCAATAAGCCCTGAAAGAGTATAGATAGTAAATTGATAATATTATCACATACACGTCAGATATTGTAATAAGTAGTTATTTGTAACGTACAAAAAATAGTTATGTAATTTGTATTTAAAGATCAAGCAACTTGAAATTTTCTAAAATTCGTTCAAATAAACAAGATTGAAAATCTACCAACCATTTCAGTTTTTCAACTTGCTGCATTTTGAACGATTTGGGCCCAGGCCGAAGTTTAATAACTGGCAATATTTCAGGTATATTTGATTTGCTTTCTATGGCTGGCACAGATTCGTCGCCAACAGAAATATCGGAATCTTCGCTATCTTCGTCAAATCCCCTCGTGGTTGTATTAGATGAGCTAGTCTGTATTCTTTATGAATTTTGAAAAATAAACGATTAATTAAATTTGTACTTATGTTTATTTATTTATTTAAATATGAGCTAATATTTGTTTGTCTAAGAAAAAATGTAATATTTTGACTATTCAAAGTGAATTTCTATAATTGGGAATCTTGGTATTGATCGATGACAAAATACCATTAAGAATTATCCTGAGTCATCATTAACAAAGCCTTGAAATGGGATTTATTAAATGTTTTACTTTATACTTTTGCTGTCTGGATGCATTACGTTACAATATTTCTCAACTTTTCGTCCACTTTTAACACAAACATCACTGGTACAAACACTGTATTACGTGAACACCATTAAGAGAATGGACGGAATTGAGCATAAATCTCTTCATTATTTATAAGCTTCTAAGTCTGGGAATCCAACGCATTTCGATGACCATGAATACTCAGCAATTGCTACTCGAATCAAAATCCCATGACTTGAATCTATTAGAAGTGTCGATGACTTTATCTTAGTCTTTTTAAACTTTATCTCAAATTAATTCCCCTCTTTATTTGAAACTTGACGTGTTTTTTTCTGCGTCTCTATATATATATATATCAGCTACGTTCGAGATCCTTATATTTTTTTGTATAAGTACAAACGTTAATGCTCACATAATGTAAATAAAAGTTTATTTTACAAAAATTACATAAAAAAATAGACAAATATTAGACGTAGCTACGCCAATTGCGTATGCTTTCCTACAACATTTTCATTTATGAGCCAACCAGCGACAATGATGCTTAATTCATCATAAACTTTTTTTTTCTTCACCATATATCACATGACGTTAATTCATTAATTTAGCCTTAAATTTATTACAATGTCTAAGTATCTCTTCTAATCTGCCACCTGTTTTACAAGATGTTCACATGCTTCTGTCGCAGATATGAGCATTTTGTAAATTTAAATGAATAAAATGCATTTCAAATTTAATTATTTAATTAATTTACACAATAATTTAATTAGTTAGTATGAAAGCTAATATGAATCAGATATTGTTCAAATATAGGGTCGATATCTGCACAATACAACAGTCTTTTCAGTTTAGTTTTCTCTTGAAGGAAAATAATAAAGTAAACCTCGAAAGTGGCTAAAACATTCTTTTAGTTTCTATAGAATATCAACGTTAAAAAAAATTTTCCCTATTCGTAAAATAATGTATTATTTCCCTTTACGGTCTATGGCATTTTTAGTTTAATAATATAGGATAGCATAATGTGCTGTTTGACTCTGATTTTCTTTTCTTTATGAAAGATTTTTTTAACAAAATGGTACATTGCCTTTTTTGTTGCATTGAATACAGGTAAAATATCACCATATCAAATGACATGTAGTGCTGTAACAAATGTACAGAATAAAAAATCATGCGGGCAATATTGATGTGCGACGAGTCATCTCTAACACTAAAATATAACATTGAAAATGCCGCCGTCATACGTCAAAAAATTGCAAAGCAACTCGAACGAAGCTGTTATCTTGGCCTGATATATATATATATATATATATATTTTTTTTAATTTACTGCAAAAGAGCATTTTTTACTACAACTTAGTCTAGCAAACTAAGATAATAAGTTACATAATTATTAGTAATAATAATGTGTATATTATATTTAATGTTTATTTTTTCTTGTATTTTGAGTTTTATTAACCCCAGTACAAGAGGGTTTTTTTTAGCTATAGATTGGATTATACATTGTTATTTAATGTATAGAGATTTAACGCACAATGCAAGACTCAAGTGATATATTTACTACTCAAGTGGTATTTTATTTGTACCATATATATACATGCCAAATCAGTATGTAACGAAATTAAACAAATCATTGACTTATGTGCGAATGTTTTTACCACCGTTTCACACTCCATTTTCTTTCACTTTAAGTATAAGAAAATTTTCTTAATAATAAATTACCGCTTACCTTCTACCGTGTGCGCTCGAATTTGACGAATCGTCAGTATCAACCGTTCTTCCTGTGGCTTTATTATCTTTTAAAAAAGTAAAACACAATGAAATTCATTTTATTAACATTATTTAAATACTAAAACAAAATCGATCCTACATTTCGCCACAATCAATCAACTTACATACATAATTATGAGTTTGATAATTTAATAAAAATTTATATAATCAGATGATTGTCAAATATATTCCAACATTCGAAATCTACTAAAAACTTTATCTTTAATGCACCAGTGTTTAGAATATGCCATCAATTCAATCAAGCTTAAATTTTAAGGTTTAAACTGTAAATCTTAAACGTTTGAGTCTTTAAAAGCTTCTTAATCTTTAACTTAAATCTGTAAAAAATATTGTGAAAAATTAAAACTAAAATTCTTCAATATTGAGCTTGTATAAATAATATATTTTTAAATCGACATTTTATATATTTTTATTTTTTTGTATATTTTATAAATGATTGTGACGACTTACATGGTAAAGTATGTTCACTTTTATTTAAGATCTAATATAACTCCTCTTCTCTCCTTCCGTAATTTCTAATAAGCATTTTTTAACTGACTGTATGCAAGCTAAAATTTTTAAACGACTGCTACAGATTTGAAATATATGTAATTCCTTCTTACTTTCCCCGAATAAAATCTGTAGCAATTATATTCAGAATTTAAATAATTCATTTATTTCAATTAAGAATTATCGAAAAAAAACCAATATGTGCATGAATAAATGGATATTTTTCTGCTTTGATATATCAGTTTGCATTTTTACTTTTATCGTATGTGTAAAAAGTATGTTAACGTTCTTATATTTATTGCAGATTATTACAAACTCGTGACAATATGGACATGAAAATATATACAGACATTTTATAAAAGATAAAAGTATATACAAAGATATACCCAAGTAACAAGGATGGAATTTTGCCGGCAAATAGTCGCCATTTCCTAGTCGGCTTATGGACAGCCAGGCTACTAGGGCTAGGCTAGGGCTAGGGGAATGTCGGCAAATAGTCGGTAATTTCCTGGCACTTTCAGTCGGCATTTAGTCGGCGATTTAATGCCAAAATTTGGCAGACAAAAACGGAGGCCAGTAATGGCTGACAAAAAGCCGCGTTATTTCAGCCGGCTTTCAGTCGACAAATTAAGTCGGCATTTAGTCGACGATTTTATGCCCAACTCAGACAGACAAAAACTTGGTGTTTTTTTCGGATTAAATTTATAACCAGTATGAGGCTTTGATAGGGGAACGTCTGTACATATAATATCCGAATCCTTTTTTTTTTATATAATTACTATATTTACTTGTTCCCATTCCATCAATAATGCCACATAATAATAATTGAAGTGAAAATGCTAAAGTTTTAATTTGCATAATATGTACAAATGTACAGTATACACAACAAAACCCGTCTTCACGCGATACTCTTAAGTTCTGTACCGACTGTATAAGAGTTTGTTAGATACACGTAATATCATTAACAGCTAACGTAGCGTAGTGGTAGCGTGCGTGCGTGGCGAAGAAGGGTCACGGGGTTCGAATCCCGCACGGGGATGAATGCGATGTGTTTTTTTTTTTTTTCATTTATTTGCGAGCAAAAAAACTTAAAATTGGGTAAATAAAAAATGAAATTTTAATATATAAATATTTATGTATACAATATTATTAATAAACAAATTTAAATAGAAAAAAATTGTAGAATATATATAACTAAAAAATGTAGGAAATAGATATGAATTTATATGTGCTCATATCCAATCTCTCTCTCTCTCTCTCTCTCTCTCTCTCTCTCTCTCTCTCTCTCTCTCTCTCTCTTTCTGTACATATATTCTTTTTTTACTGGGACGTTAACATAATATTGATTTTTTAATAGTATATTTTTTAAATTTGTAATACAATTACTAAAATAATAATATTGAACTTTAGTACACCTCGACTCCGGCAATCAGTACTGGACAGCGTTGTGAAAGTCGGCCAATAGCCGGCACATTGCAGTAGGCTAAAAGCCGACATATTGCAGACGGCTATCAATCGACGTTACTGCCGACTAGATGCCTGAAATAAATGGAACATAGTCGGCTATTTGCCGGCTATAAACCGCCTTTTCGCCGAGAGTTGGCCTGGCATTTCTGCCGACAGTTGACATCTACTGTCGGCATTTTGTTACTTGGGTTCCCCATACCCTTCCGCGTGCAAGTCTCCGTGACTTTAAACGTCGAATTTGGCGTCGATTTTGTTCTTGTTAATTGTTATTACGTGCAAATTAATATATCGTGTTACTTTTATGTTATTATTCCATATACCATATCGTATATATGGTAAAATAAATAAATTAAAAATAAACATATATGCCTCACACACCATCACGACACAATCGGACCTGTGAACGGTCAAACCGGCCTTCTAGGCGTAGCAGGTGCACCGTATAGCGTTCTGTAATAAACGCACGGCACTACCGACAGATGTCGATAGCCGCCGCAAATTTGAACCTTCGACAGCAATGTTTATTTTCCGAATTTATATGTTCATTGCGAATTTGGAAAAACATTACGCGACGGGGATTCGAACTCGCGAGTTGGGAACGTTCAGTTTAAGAGGCCACCACGCTAACTATCTACCCATCGGCTCCCCTTATGACAACAATAGTACTTACGTAAAATGCCTCGACATTCCTTACAATCCCAAACGGGATTCGCCCATTTCAAATTTCCACATGCTACGTGAATCCCTTGAGAACCACAGGTCCGGCAAAGTATGAGTTCCCATTTGCTATAACATTATAATTCGAACCTCATTCATCATTAAATTTATATTATAAAAATGTGATGGTATAACGACATGCTAACTCACGCGTTATTACTGGTATGCATCCGGCCTTTGGGGCAAATACAAATCTCTGCATCACACCTGTCATGTCGATACAACAATTCTTCAAAAGCATTTGGTACAAGTTCCCATGAAGCATCTCTGGTAAAACAAATTACAAAGTATAGACATATATTAGTGACGGACATACCTTCCATAACACAGAATGTAACATCTCATTTAAATATATACTTACTGCCGAGGAATAAAGATTCCATACTCGTACATTGCATCTTGGAATTCTTTTTTATTATTGCAAAGCGGACATTTAAAGAAATAGCCTGCACTCATAGCCAGTTGCTGAAACGATAAAGTTTAAAAATATTAGATATTATTTACCACTTATTAATTTTTTTATAAATAATACTAAGTTTTTATTAAGCCTTTAGTGTGTATCTTTAGATATTATAAAGCGTGCATAGCAATTGCATACCGTATTTATACCAAAAAAAAACGACCAATATCAAATTCCAATTTCAAAACTATTTAAGAACCACCTCTTGTCATTTCCAGTATATACAACTATAACTCATGTTCTTTCATTCGTAATTTATCAAAATCGATTATTTCTTTGTTTGCTACCCTAATTATGCATAGTGGAAGCTAAACAAAAAAAAAATTTTGATTTTCGTTGGACTCCAACGTTGCGAACTTCAACATCATGTAATTGACTAATATCTTTTATTTTTTTTTTAGATCCGTATTATAAGTTTCTGAAGGTATATACAATCAAAATGACTCGTTTTTATTAGTTTGTTAGTGAATAACGTCACGAAATGAAAGATTAATATTACTTTAAGGATTTTCGAGGCTTCATTCAAGTTAACAGGAAAAAACTAGCGCAAATTTAAATTACCTGTTGGATTTACTTTGTATTGACTTTCTTAAAATTATAAAATTTACCTGAACACATTTTCGGTGGAACCAAGCATTTTTTTTACAGCAAGGAGCCCATAAAGTACCATTAGTGTCAAAAGGTTGCACTTCATCATAGCAAATATAACAAAGGGTTTCATTTGATTGTTCTACTTCTTTTCTGACACGTTCGTCAATTTTCTGTTTTGGTCGGTGATTTATACAATAAGACCTAAAAATTAAAAATATTATTTATAGTTTTAATTTACGTTAAAAACAAACGTTCTTTGATATTCACCTGAATTCGCCAAAAAATTGATGTAAAGATCCAGCTTTTAGACCGCATGGAAAATGGAATATACGTTTGCATTTTGAATTGCAACATCCCAACGTAGCACCGTTTTTCTTGCAGTAGGAACATACCTAAAAACGTATTATTCACTTTAATATTAATAAATACTTAATGTGCAATCACTAACAAATTATAAGTGAGTAGTCACAGAACATGGTTCTTCCTCGTTGTAATCTCGTAATGACATTCATATATTAATTTCAATTTTGTCGAGTAAAGTGATGTGATTAAAACTGACTGAATAAATAAATTAATAATGAATATACAAGTAAAAACTTAAACTGAAAAATTATGAGAGATAAAAAACTGAAAAGAGAATTAATTGAAAAATGATATACTTTTAATGCTGATGCATATTTATTTGTAAGGGTTGTACCTGATGTTTATGATATAAAAGTTAACCTAATTCGGGAACTCTAACTGTTTATAATAACAGGATGAGATGATTTGGCACTACTGAGAAAAGGATTACACACTCAAATTTATAATTAGTTTGTAAACGACCTGCTAACAAATAATCCAATGATGATTTTATGATTCCTTGCCCCATACATGCTGAACTAGCTACCTCCGCTGACCAATGCAACAATGAAAGTATTTTTATTCTCTAAATTTAGTAAAACTAACAAATTTGTTAACACGCGAAACTATAATTGCAAATATCGATATTTTGTCAAATATTGGAGCTTTAAGATCCACATTATAAGTCTTAGTTTATGCTAAGAGGAATTAATAAGTTCATTAAGACTTCCTTCCACGCGAGCTCCGACTACCTCTTTTATTGACAGAGTAGCCACAGAATAGTATTGTTCGTATGAAAAAACAGTGAAAGTGCACTGGAGGCATCACTGCATCTCCACAAGAATAAAAGTGTAAACCCAGAAGGCTAAGTATTTACTGAGTTTATGTGAGAGTACCGCTTCCTATAGATATGTTCATATATAGTTCACCTATAGATCGTCTCTCTCTTTCTCGTAGTGTTGGTGGTGGGGATGAGGGGAAGTGTTAAAATAAGGGAAGGAGTCGCCATCTTGAATGTCCCGAATAGTTAAAATCCTCTGCGAAGTTCTTTTTGAATGTCAACGGCTAAAAATCCTAGAATACCTTCATCATCATTTCCCTTCTGCTCCATGTTCGAGGAGAGAAGCTAGAAAATGAAAATAACGTTTAATATAACTAAAAATTGCATTATTCTATTGTATGTATAAAGTAAAATCATAAATTAAACATAATGATAGACAATTTCACAAATACGCGAAATAATATCTTCATTCTCAGTTATATATTGTAAATTAAACAATCTATTGAAGTAATTGGAATTAATAATTGATTAATTATCAATAAATAGTTTAAAATAATAGAGTAGGAGTCAGAGACCAGCCCTTGTGGGTCCTGATTAAGGAGTGTGCAGTGAGGGTAGGGATCGGAACCTACGCTGCTCCGAGTGAGTCCAGTTCGTACGCGTGTTCCGGGACTGGCCAAGCGAATGTTGGGCCTCAGGGAACTGGGACAGGAGAATCTCTCCGAGGGTACAACCGTTCCCAACTACTTCAACCCGCTCCTCTGCATATGAAGCGCTGGAAAACAAAGAAGAATGGAAAACACCTCGCTGGCGGGTGAAATACACAGAGAGAAATGTTTAGCATTTATAGGGATTGGTAAGGGCACTGCTGCACCGAATTTTGAGGTCTTGGGAGGATTTAATGTCAGGAAGGACAGAGAGGATAGGGGTTTTCACTCAAAGGGAAAGAGGAAATGGAACCAACGAGACTGCCTTTGAACTAGATCGAGATAAACAATTATGATTATTCTCTGGAAAAAAAAATGATGAACGAGAGCTTTGAAATGTTGAAGTGAATCATAAAAACCATGATGGACGTAACAGAGAAGTAATATTATATTATGTATCAAAGGCGAAAAAAAATTTCGTATGCAATACGTGCGAATATCGATATTCACGATATTCACACCATGACCAAGTGATGGAGAACGCCAGGCCAAGGTAAAGAAAACAAGGCTACGAAAGATGGCGACTGGCTAAAAATAGGACAAAAAAGGAAGACATAAATGAGAGGACTCAGCCGCTTCAGCCGGAACACCATGCAGGACTATAAGAAAAAATCCTTCCCCCTCCGCCCGCAAAAACGATTCAAATAGAAAACATAAAGTAGAAAAAAAATTTTAAAAAAGTAAAACGGGAAATGAATGAAGTCGCAGGTGATAACCTTCAGGCCAGCCGAAGGTAATAATAACAGAAGTAACGACTTCTTTAGAAAACGAGAAAAATCTGGAAGAGAAAAATAGTGTCCTTCTTGAAAGCAATAAAAAAGACGATTGGAAGTGATGTCAGCACCAAGCAATTAGTTCTTAAATCCACACTGAAAATTAGGGATCTTAATAGCTACATCACCCCGCTGAGTAAGTAAAGGATGCCATAATAAGGGACCTGAAAAATGGTAACGGTAATTTAGTTGTACGGCTCACCAGACCGAACACAAGAGAGGAAGTAACGGCAATCGTGACTGTCGAACCAGAGGCAGCTTCGACATTGCTAAAAAACGCTTGAATTAGGATCGGCCTGGTTATGAGCAGAATTTAGCACAGGACCGATTTACCCAGGTGCTTCGAATGCCTAAACTTAGGACACCAGAGTCGGGAATACAAAACATCCCTCGTATAGATTCCCATATAGATCCAGGACCAGCAAGATCTTTAAGAAGGCCTCGCAAAAATAAGACCGATAATGGCTTCAGTTTTGCAGGAAAACCAACGGTCATCTTGATTCTAGCCGTACACATAGCCCACGTCGTTGAACATGGAATGAACCGCGGCTTTGTGTGGGTGAGACACATCACATAATGGCGTATATTTCGTAAGCATGTACCACACACTAAGCAATAATATCAATGCCTTCCAGTCTAAACTCGAAAGCCTGGAGGACATTCTCCGTAAACTTCAAGGAGAATAGGGAACCACGAACTCAATGATAGGGAGATGATCATCGATATCTCCCTGCCTAATGAACATCTACCTGCGCGGATTGAAGACTGGAAGGTGATCGAGGACTGTACTGCCAGCGATCACCAGTATATCACGTTGCGTATGCGTGATGTAAGAACAGCCCAGATATACAAGAAGCGCGAATCCCTCAGATGGAATATCTCAAAATTAGATGCTGCGAAGGTATCTGGCCATTGCGTACGGCCAGCACACCCTGCAGGAACTCCCGGACTGAATATCACCTTCGACGATGGTATTTAATACACCAGGTCTACGTCGAATAAATACCAATAAGCAGACCAGCACGACAGAGACGCCCTTTATACTGGTGGATAAATCAGATCGCCGACCTCCAGAAGATGTACTCACAACTGAGTCGAAAAGTGCAAGAGAGATAAGAAAGATGAGCGCAATGTAGTCCCCTGCCCACAGAATACAAGGCTGCCAGAAGACTTTTGAAACGGACCATCAAAACTAGGTAACGCCGCTGGTGGAAAGAGCTGGGCGATGAAGTAGATAAAAACCTTTGGGGATAAGGTTACAAGATCGTCACACGTAGAATGAAGATTTTCGCCTGCGGAAGCCGGTCAGACGCAATGACGATGAAGAATATCATTGCTGCCCTATTCCCCACCTGTCGGATGAGATCGGACAGGTGAAGTGGATCTCTCTATTCATCAAACTGGAGCTTTCCACCTGAAACTATCATTTGACAAAAAAAAAAAAAAAAAAAAAAAAAAAAAAAAACAGCAAAACCACACAAAAAAAAAAAAAAAAAAAAAAAAAAAAAATAAAAAAAAAACAAGAAAAATCAAAAAAATTAAATAATAATTGTTTTGAAAATATATTTACCAGGCAGTAATAATGTGTAACGATACCGCTGTGTTGATAAAATTTTCCATACTCCAATTCATTGTCTTCAGAGAGGTTGCAAAAGCAACACACTCTTTTTATGTTAAGTTTATCAGTTAAACTTCGAGAATTTTGTGACGAGGATCTCCGTGACGTCATCTTAAGTCCTGATTAAAATTATGGATACCTAAAATTAAAAAAATATGATAAGTTATTATCGTTTTTGTATTATTTTTATTTATACACTTAAATACAACATAACCTGCTATATATTTTATAATTGAAAAAATTGATACAAATGCAAATATAGAAATCTTTTGACTGAAAGTTCTGTTATATTCATTATAGTACTTCCAGTGTGAACGGCACTCGCCCAATTTTCCTATAAGAAAAATGTTAAAATTTACACTGGTACAGTATTAACCTGCACTTGGACAGTGCAAAATTTAACATTGCTCTCATGGGAAAACTATGCGAGTGCAATTACCACTTGAAACTTCTATCACTTACACTGAAATGAAGAAATTGTAATAATATTCATGTTAAACAAACAATTAGAGAGCAAAGAATTCATTGAATTAAAACAGTTAAACAAAAATAACGAAATAAATAATTAAATATGCAATTTGTAATGAACTTGTATGACATTAGTATTTAATTATTTTTTTTTTAATCATTAAGATATTTATTTTAAATTACCATAAATTTACCATAAATTTAAATGTTTCGGTTACAAAAATTTGACAGCTCAAATGTGAAAGGTTAGATTAATAGTTGTCATGTGTTTTCGTGGAAACAAATAAATTAATTTTTTTCTACAAATATCAACTGTGGAAAGAAAGGTATTAATTAATATTAATATATTCTGTAGATTATATCGACCTAATAATTTTTAATATATTTAATATAATTAAACTATTTAATGAAAAGAATTAAGGGATAAATTGAACTCAAATTTATCAATAATTTTCAAATAAACATATAAATATTATATAATGAAAAATGAAAATTGAAAAAAAATGAAAAATATGTATATATAGTAAATATTTTCTTGTTTGCATACTATGTCCTACAGGTGTAACCTCTCTAAGCAAACAAAACTATTTAGCAAGCTATAACGTATTTTATAATAAAAACACAAAATTTTAAAGAAAGAAATATTAATTGAGGACAACAGTAAATCTTGGAAAAGAGATTTTGTTACTCGTCTTACATTCTCGATCATCACGTTTTATATTTGGTCCTTGCAAATCTAACATGATTAATGTTAACAATTTTTAAATACATAAGTACATATAAGACAGGATGGCCTGCTTATATATGGGATGAAACATACACAGATATTGCAATAGACCACTTGTTAGTTTCTTACATTATCGATAAGAAGTAAAATTTTCACTATTTAACAATAGTTTAACATCATACAATGTGCAATAGCAAATAACTTTATGATGCTGAAGTTATCGAAAGATTTGAAAAAGCAGTGGTTCTCAACTTTCCCGAAACATTCTTTAAATGTTTATAATCGACTAAAACCAAATTGACGATTGCCGCGCTTTCCAATCGTCACGGGTTTTTTCTGTTTTCACGGAAATCTATAAAAGTACAGAATAACCACTGCTTTCCACAATCAGAGTCATAACACGGTTTTCACGATTATATAGATTTTAGTTAACAATGGAACTCCATAATGGTTCAAATTTTACATTACAATTCATATACAATTTAAAAACAATGTATTCACCGAGAAGTTAAGTTTGAATTGCCTATATGCAGAAAACGGCAAAGAAGTATTTCATTTATTGCTTTTGCAATAAAAACTATATATTAAAGAAAGATTATTCTATTTAAAGTTATGATTAACACACAACTTCCAAAATATATTGTTAAATCAGTAACAATGTATTGTTTTTATTTGAAGTATATGTGAAGGAAATAAACAATTGTATACATTAACTGTAATTAATGACAATACAATAATTTATTTTATTGAAACCTAATATAATAACTGGTTATTGTCTTAATCATTTAATTAATAATCATTATCTTTATATTTTTCGTAAAATGTTTAATGACTAATAGCACCTATTCAAGAGTTTAAGATTATAGGCGATGGCACATCGGTACAAGAGTAATACTATACATGGCAAATTACATTGCAATACAAAAACTGTTTTGTTAATGAAGTGTATGTTGTTAAAGGTCCATCAAGCAACCTGAAGGGTGGTAAGGAGAATGTTAAAGTGATTTTGGTATTTTGGGGCACTTTTTATTAAATGTGTTCTTTTTTTTTATGTATATATATAGAAATTTATTTCATGTTACAAGGGCTACTGGGTAAAGTAATATAATAAGAGTTTGTCATATAGAAACAGGAAATTTAAATTTAAAACCCATTTTTTTAAATATTTAATAAAAAATTAAAAAATCACAGCACAATGCTTTTCACTCTCTTTGACTTTTTCCCCTTACTCCACTTACTCGAGGGCCTATAATATTAAACATAACTTAAATATAAATTTCTTTATACAGAAGTTAGAATTTTCTGAAAGAAAAATGAAAACAATTTTTAACACATGTCAATCAAACTAAAAATAATGGATATAAATTGTTCTCAGTATATATTAAGAAAATTATTTAGAAATTATTTGAAATAAATATAAATTTTATTTTGAAATATCAAAGTTTAATATAGAGGTTAATTTTAAAATTTGGAGCCAAAGCTGAAGGTAAAGTTTGATTGTTATGACATATTTACATTTAATTATATATCAAATTAATGAATTTCTTCAATTAATCAATTTCTTTTTTATGAACAACTTCATCCAATGTTGACTTTACAGATAATTGTACGCAATGAAATAGTTTAAATGTGATTACAATAGTACGTTTACTGCTTTATTATAAAACAAAACATTGAAGACTTAAACTGTGTATTCTTCTAATTTCAAACACTAATAAAAAATATTTGAGTGAATGTTCATTTTCTTATGCATAACCTTACGTAAGTAATATCTAATATAAGATTTACCTATGTAAACAACAGCAACAAACTTAAGCTGTCAATCAAAAAAAAGAAAACAAAACAAATATTCTTTTTACGATTTCTTCGAATGAACTCCGAAATACTTTACTCGAATCGAATATGAAAAAACTAACAATTTTACGAAAATAAAAAGCAATCAGGCTAACGAATTGATATGCACGGATAGGTTATGTTCGTGACGGGCAAAGCAGAAGATGTAAATGATTATTTTACTTATGAATGAACTTACCTGTGCTACACCTAAGATTCGTGGAAGGCACGAGGTCGTCTCCAAGGTTGTTCCATGTCAATTGATCGTACAGCGGGCTTGTTTGCTCGGGAAATCGCGCCAAGTCTCGATAACCGCGGACGTCGCCGTTTGGGTCGAGGCTTCGTCGAAGTCATCGTCGTAGAGAGGCGTCTCCATTCCACCGGCCCGGCACTTGTTCAACCTCGCGAGCGTGCATTAGAGAATCGCTAAAAACCACTACTCACTATGAACAATAGTTATTCCGCACCGATAGTCGGCACAATGTTAACGCAAACACATGTATAAAACTGACGGATACCGCTTGAGAGGGTTTCAGACTTATTCAGTCATTCAGTTAGGACTAAGTCGTGGTCCCTGCGGTGACATGGTGTCAAGAAAACCGATGAGACGCCATCTCGAGACATTTCGAGATTTATCGATTTTTCTCGAGGCGCACAAGACGAATTCTTTCGTTATATCTTGTGCCCTTTATAGGTCATCACATATGATGTACGCGGGTTACGCGTATATAATTAATAAAGTTTACGTTTGATCCGTTTGCTTAAATATGCCACATCTGCACGATATGCAAAAGGTAGAAACGACTGAAGGAAGAGTGCATAATGCATATATATATGTACTGTCAAACGAAATCGAAATAAAAACGCGGGAACGCGTAGAGGCGTTCTGCATACAGTAGGATGTCACGGTACCAATACGCGGGCGGGTTGCAGTTTGCAACAATTGCACCTTCCCCGATGCATAAAATATAGGAGATGCATGCGCATTACGTATTCTTGCATAAGCATGTGTATATATACATATGTATACGCGTACATATAATGACGATTCGCAAGGTGGAAGTTTTTCAAGGACTTTAAGGGGAGGGAGTTTCATGATTATTATACCACCTTACCGCTTTTTGTTTTTGTATTTTTGCCTTTACAGATAAATGGTTATGCTCCGTTTTCCAGACCTGCGATATTTGTGCGGTTTTAGACTTTAAGCCGGATGTTTTTATGCTTATTTATTTTGCTCATGTCAAGTGATTCGTATATATATATACTGATAAACTTAACGTCAAAAATATATACGTAAGATAGAACGAGAAATATATTTTAAATTGTTGCACACACATACAATATATTTCAGAAAATTTGTTTTAAACATAACATAACCTTATATATAGTATATATATATATATATTTATATATTAGAAGGTATTAAAAGAAGAAACAATTTCTGCGTAAAAAGGAAGAATGGCGTAGTGACACTGCATATATAACAATTAATACTGTCTTTTTTATTATATATGTATGTATAATGCACCTATGGTATTCAGTATCTAAATCATGATACATGTACAACTATACGTTTTACCCTAATTCATAGGTTGTTTATATATGTATATATATATATATTCAGTATATATGACTTATAGAAAATATGTGCATTTTTACATTTCAGTAAATATTTAAACTATGAAATCAAATAGAAAAGCTGTGGTGTAATTCTGGATCTTATATTTATGCGTAAATGCAATAAACATTAAAATGGCATCGACAAAGGTAGGATAACAAAATAATAAGTCTTTTTAAGTGAAGATTATATCGTTATTCGTAATAACATAACATTATTTTGTTATTTGCTTTATATTTAGATTGAATTTGATGTTCAAATGACCTGTAACAAATGTGAACAAGCGATAAAGAAAACTTTATCAGGAGTGGAAGGGATCAATGATTTTCAAATATCACTAGAAAAAGGATCTGTTGTTGTTGATACCAGTCTGCCACACTTGACTATCCAAGAAAAAATTGAAAGTACAGGCAGAAAAGCAGTTTTAAAAGGCTATGGAGGTTACAACCTTTTCAATTATTTATAAATGATCATAAAATCGGAGCACTGTTTCGCACATTTATGCAATCAATTTATTCATTGAGGGCTACATAAATAGAGTTACTAAATCTCATTATTTAAAATACATGTATATTGGGGGGACTAAGTTTTAGAATAAACCAAATGTTTACTAAATTTTTCCAATTATAGTGGATTTACTCATTGATTTGTTCCCATTTAGAAGCAACAGTCAGCGCTGTGTCAATGCTGGGAGGTAATTCTGGTTACAGTGTTGGAGACAATGTAAAAGGAGTTGTCCGATTCGTACAGACAGGTGAGGGGACTATCATTGATGGCACAGTTGATGGACTTACTGCAGGTGAACATGGATTACATATTCATGAGTGCGGTGATATTTCAAGAGGTTGTGAAAGGTCAATTATTTATTTGGATTTCTTAAGAGTTATCATAATAAGTATTGTAATGTTAAATTAATAGTACTAATATTTTAGTGTTGGTGAGCATTACAATCCATTCAGCACTCCACATGGTGGGCCCACGGAACCTCGATTATTTAGGGTTTGTATTTACATTACATCATGTCTAATATTAACTCTATTACAAAGGTATAAATAGATTTGAATAGAGTTACTATGATAAAAAAGTATAAAAATAAATGAAATTAAAACGTTCAGTTGTGGACAGAACAAAAAAAAAGGAGAGAATTGTACGTTCGAAACAATTTTATATTTTTGAGATATAAAAATAAATTATATTTGCTTAACTTGAAATGTTCAACATTCAATGTTATAACTTGAAATCTATTATTTATATTTTTACAAAATATCATTTTTTAGAAACTGGTTAATAGCAAACAGTCTGTTAAAATCAAGGACTTATATATTTCATTTTATGTTAATCACTTATGATGCATCCACACCAAAGATGTAGTAAATAATCATTCAAATGAGAAATGAATCGTAGCAATGATTTCTTATTTCTGTATTTTAAAAATGTATGATTGCTAATGTAATAGTGTATTTTATATATATTAAAAATTTGCGATTCTCACGATACTTGAAAAACAGTGAAACAATAGTTATATTAAGAACCCTATTAAGCAATAAAATGAACTGCTAAAATACACGAATCATTTCTTTTATTAATATGCATTATATATTATTACTTTTACTACTTATGCAGCACGTCGGTGATTTGGGAAATGTTACGGCCGATGATACAGGTCGAGCATCATTTCGAACAATCGATAAATTGATACAAGTACAAGATATTATTGGTCGATCACTTGTCATAACAGAAATGCCTGATGATTATGGGAAAAACGATAACCCTATGTCTAAAATTAATGGAAATAGTGGAAAAAGGTAAAATGTAAAAACTATGAGACATTTCTTTCTTGACCTAGCTTATCTCGATGTTCTTAATATGAAAACATTTTTTTAAAGGCTGGCTTGTGGAATAATAGCAAGATCTTCAGGACTTTTTCAAAATTCCAAGAAGATATGTGCATGTGACGGGCTTACACTTTGGGATGAGAGAGATAAAAGCACTGCGCATAGTACCGGAGTATGCACAATTCATTAATTTTTTTGATAAACATTTCATACGTAAATCAAATAATGTATATACAATTTATTCATTAAATTCTACATTTTTAATATTCCATTTTTGTTTTGTATTTAAACAATTTCCAATTTAATTCATGTGTTAATTTCAGTCCTGTCTGTGAAACAATTTACTTCTTAGCATTACAGACTGTATTGTACATTCTGTACTATCATTCCAAAGGAAAATGCATGGGGTCAAAAGAAGAGAAACAAATGTTACAAACTTTGTATAAATCATCAAATATTTTAATTAATAAATGAAAAAATTATAAAATCATTTTATCAATTTATTATTTATAACAATCATTAATAAGAGATTTTTATAAAATCGCTTTTAAACAATTGAGAATGAATAATTGTTTTTTTTTTTCAAATTCTTTTAATAACATTTTTAATATCAGTGTAAAATTAAGTCTTGTATATATATGACCAGAAAATAGTTAATTTGTTGTCTATTTTAAAATATGTAGAATCAGTGTGTAATGAATTTATTATTTAACGTGGAATGTCGTGTACTTATTTTGTATTTAAAGCAGCATTATAAAATATTGATTTTGTCTATTCATATATATCTAAGCAAGAATAGTATAAAAGTGCATAAGTTACTATGTATATACGAATAAATAAACAGGACCTAATGAGTATATTTCAGTCCGAATCGGATCCATCAGATTCTCGACCTCTGATAGTTTTAGATTTTATTTGCGTTTTTCTTTTCTCATTTTTTTCTGGAGGTTGAAGTAAATCTCCACTGTAATTAATAGCAGCTGATTGTGCAATTCTCCATTCCATCATTTCAGTTGAAAAATCATCACAATTGCCTAGATCCGTAAAACCGACAATATAATCTTTTGTTTTATTGTCAGCAATAAGAGCTATTGTAGGGATGACTTTAATGCGAAGACGTTCTGAAAATATTAAAATTTATTTTATATATGTTTATTGAAAAATGAATAACCTTTAAAAATAGCTCATTTATAATCTAACTTATTAATATATCCAATCTAATCTAAAATTCACAAATATCTTAGTATTATTCTTTTTATATCAATCACTTCAATCATTGGCTTATGTTACTTGGCTCGTAAGTAGGTATATGATACTGTATACCCATTATAGTAAGGATATGTGATGATAAGGACACTTGTAGTAAGGGACAACTTTATAAGAACGTATTACAAGGGAAATTTGTGTGAAAAATGTTGAACTTTAATACACATTTTTTAATCAACCAAGAAGATAATAAAAAAATTCTGACAATTTTTTTTTTAGAAATTACCAGCATATATGTATTCTACAAAAAATCAGCAATGATGTGTATTTCTTCGTTTTCGAAAAAATTAATTGTTGAATTTACCCGCAGAATGGCTTTACTATATTTTGCGCCGCGCCGCGCCGTCCATGCACACGCTCGCGGTGACGGAGCACTTCAATAATTAGTTTCTCGGAAACGATGAAAAACACATTGTTGCTGATTTTTTGCAGAATACTTATATGTTGGTCGTTTCTACAAAACTTTTTTTCAGAATTTTTAATCATCGTCTTGGTTGTTTAAAAAATATCTAAAAAATATATTGTTAAATAAATAATGGAAATTTTTTTTTTGCACAACATACATAATTTTACATTACAATTCAACATTTTTGACACAAATTTCCCTCCTAATACGTTTCGATAAAGTACCATTAAACCAAGTTATACATTTAAAAAAAAAAGCAATATTGCATGGTAATTGAATGAGAACTATTGGAAGTAAATAAAAATAAAATTTGAAGAATATTTTTTTTATTTCCAATATTTCTCGTTTAATTTCCAACTGTTATCATTGGTAACTTTTGAAAAATCATATCTACTGTGTATATTTACAGTACCAACGTCCAGCTTTTGAAAAAACGTTTCAATAATTTGTTTTAAGACACATTTTACTTTGTAGGTTAGGTTGGTAACTGCTGCATTAATTGCTAAATATAAAAAATTCAGCAACAAGAATTAATGTACCTGTTAAAAACGGACATCTTTCCACATCCAATTTGCAGAATCTAGCTTCCAGATGTTTGGGTGCCAAAATTTTCAAGTGCATATCAACAATTTTACATCTTTCAGAACCATTTTTATAGAAGTGGCAAACAATATTCTTAGATTTTTTGGACATTTCAAAAAATTCTTTTTCATCACTCAGTTCAGAATATTCGCCATGTCCCTAAAAAATGAAAGGCAAATGTATTAAACTTATCTGCATTGAATCAAAATATACTAAGTATACAAATGAACACAAGTAATTTTTAAGAATATTTCATACTGCAGATACGATTAATCGGTATATTTGAAAATAATTATATTTATATGGATTTATTTGGAAGAGCTATAAATTTACATTAGTTATTTAAAAAAAAATGAAATTTACTTGTAATATTGATTTTCATATTATTACTTAACCACATTTTTTATGATATAATAAAAATTAATAATTATTACATTTGACATTACTAATCCTTACTAATGCTCGCCAAACTTGTTTCTGCTGCTGCATCTTTTTCATCTCATGTAAACGTTTTTCACGCAATTTTTCAATATCATCGATGTCAAGATTGTCCAGTTTTTCAATCTCAGCATCAAGTTGTTTTTCAACATAAGCCGCAAGCTCCACAACTTTCTGCTGTACAACTTTCTCCATTGCTGCAAATCTAATTTATAAAGTGAAAATACCATTACGCACAAATGTATAAATAATTATTTTTCGTAAATTAGAAACAGCTAATATGTTAATAATTGAATTGTATTTATTGATATAATTATTTTGATCCCAGATAGCGAAACAGCTCCTTTTGGATAACACACCAGCAACTTGCTGAAATCGGCATATTATTGGCAATTTGACGATGTGTTATCGGAAAATAACGCGGCATACCTGCCGTTTTGCTATCCGGGGATTGTCATAAAAAATTCCAGGATACGCAAAAACTGTCAATGTAATAAAAATATTGTAATAAAATGTATATGTCATAAATATGTATTCATAAATTAAATTCAACCTTGCGAAGTATTATCGTAATTGATTGCGGTTACAAGAATAGTCACTTCTAAATTGACGGATGAACTTACTTTTCACTGCACCTAATAAGGAAATTTGCCCTTTTATCTGAGAGTCTTTAACTTTTATTTTTATTGGTTACATATACGTGTACATATATGTATATATCTATACAGGTGTATACATATGTTTGGCTTAAATGCGTACTGCGCGAATAAGTTTTTTCTGGCGCAATGCTAAATATGTTATTGGTCAGAAGGCGGATCTCACGCAGAAAATCATTGGTTATTCGCCCTGCTATAGGCTATTATGTGCACGGTAACGAAGGAGAGGGGAAACTGACTCAATTTCTATCCATTTAAATGCATTTTAATTCATTTTTTGAACTTTCAATACATTTCCGATTACTGGGCAGTAATTGAAGAAGTATTCAAGTCCAGAAAATAGAATTAAGAATGATAAGGAAGTATTCAATGCAGTCCAAAACGAATGCTTCTCTATTCATGTAAATATGTACACATATATATATATATATATATATATATATATGCAATAATAGTCGACATACTTAAGGGGGTTCTAAAGTAGAGCAGTTACCGACCTAACCTGAAAACAGGAAAAGTATAAATAAATAAGGATTGAAACATTTTTTCAAAATTCGGGCTTTGGAAGGGTGATTCTACATAACATATACAATCTTCAAAAAAA